>JAZHYW010021311.1:0-167500 GCA_037355805.1 Ixodes ricinus
CATCTATTAAACTAAACTACATACATTTTAGAAATGTATCGCGCTGATTGGCTATTCTCCGGGTCACGCGGACATGACGCGGAAATGTAGTTTTTCCCCATGCAGTTCGGCTATGCTCGTGAAATGATGAAGTTGGCGGTGACGCCAAATGTCAAGCCACGGGTGCACTTGCATGGCGTAGTTAGCTGAGGGGTCGAGACGAAGTCGGAGATCAATCTGCATCGCAAAAGATGGCGACACTAACATATGTATCTCTTTACTGTTGGGGTCGCCACGGATCGGTTTTTAGAGATCAATCGATGTTGAGATTTAGCGATGCGAAGCTTTTTGGCTTAATACCGCTGACCAAAGGGGTGACTCCGCTGGCTGTGCCACCAGCTTCGCGGAAAGCTCCAACGCGCCGGCGGCGTCTGGTGTTGACGTGGTCGAACCAGTCTTCGCAGCTCTACGCCAACGCCACTGGCAAGTCTGGTGGCTGGAGCCGTACTTAAAACACAGCCACGATGCCTGTATCGGCGATATTGATGCCGCTACGCACACACAGTGCCGATCGAAGTGGCTGTGTTTCCAGCAAACTCAGAAGGCGCCAAAAAGGAAGTTCTTCAGTTTTATCCAGCGTGCGCGATCGAGTAATTATTATAAATACTTACATGATAACACGACAGGCTTTCATTTGAGGGACCTCAGGACGGCTGAGCCGGTAGTTACAACGGTAACAGGCTTAAATTGAGCTTGTCTGCCTACACTCTGTGTACATAGAGAGAGATATACTTTATTTTAAAGCAACTACTTCAGGTAAGGCTAAATGAACTAGAATAAACATACACATAAGAAAGAATATACACACTGCGGGGGACTAACAACTGATTTTCTTCCTCCTTCTGTTTTAACCCAACTTGAGGGAAATATTCCTTTTCTCTTTGCTTCTACCACCAAAATTTAACCCCCCCGATGGAATATTTTTTTTTTTCGTGCAGCACGAGAAGTACTAACGCAGTCATAGTCAAAAAGTAAAATTTGTCGTTAGCTGGTTATACAGTAGGGGGTTTCTGCACGCCCACGTGCTCCGAGCTGTCTGTCTATGCTGGGAAAGCGGTGGAGAAACTGCATCGTGACGTCGCCGGAGGGAGGAGCCTATCTCCATTGCCAACAAACTACATCGGAAGAGAACTGCACCGTGACGTGTCCGGTGACGTCGCCGAAGAGGCGATTATTGAAACATTCTTTTTTTCCCTACAGAATTTCGAAGAATCGCCGAGTGGGCTAGCGCACACCAGCTCAGAGCACGGGGAGCGAAAGCTCGCGCTGCAGAACCCAGGGTATCCTTAAAGCCCCTTCATGTTTCAAAGTAGCGCAAGGTGCGTCGATGCACGAGGCACGCGCAACGGCAGCCCTTGGGAAAATCATGGCGGCAGCGCGCAGCACGTGAGCTAGATTGCCAGACGCCTATGAATTTCCCAGAAGTGGCGCGGCGGCATGTCCTCAGAGCATTTCTACAACAATGAATGGCTACCTTTTCCCAGGATAGAGGGGCTTTAGGCATCCTGGCTAATTCCCGCCCCCGCCCGTTTCGATCTGAATGAGCATCGTATTTGCGTGTGGTCGTTTATCACTACTGAGTGATGCACGCCAAAGACCCCGGGCTAGCAGTCGTATCCACCACAACTTGCTTATCTACAGGGGTCATCACCGCCATGTTCAGGCAGACTAACCTCCTGCTGTATAACAACTAACGGCAGCTTTTGGATCAAGTGTTTGACTGCGTTAGTGCAACTTCTCTCGTGCTGCACGAGAAAGAAAAATGTTCTATCAGGGGTTAAATTTTCGGTGAAGTAGGAAGTAAAAAAGAAAAAAAGAGAATATTTTCTCAAGTTGGGTTCATAGTAGAAGAGGAGGAAAGAAAAGTAGTCGTTAATCCTAATGTATGGTCTTTTCTTTATGTGTATGTTTATTCTAGTTCAGCTATCTTACCTGAAGTAGTTGTTTTAAAAATAAAGTATATATATATATATATGTATATGTATTCTTACCTGAAGTATGAACGAACTAGCTCAACTTAAGCCTGTTACCGTTGATTGCTTGGCTTTTCGCTCAGCCAAATGCTTATATGGGGTGCACTCAAATGAAAACCCAATCGTGTCTGAATCGTGTAAGAGTATTTAGAATATTTATCATCACGCCGCCGAACTTGCATGGTCAAGAACTTTTGTGAGCGCCTCTTCTTGAGTTTGTTAGAAACACAGCCACTTCGGTCCAAGGCAATCGACATAGTGTTGGTGACATCACCTGCTACCGCGACTCAGAGCACTGGTGAACAGCAATGTTTTCACAAGCCCTGACGGTTCCTTGGAAGCCGCCAGCGGCGTAAAGGCGTAGAGTTGCGAGGACTTGTTCAACCGCCAGCACATCGGGCCCTTTCACGACGCCGCTGGAACTTTCCGCAAAGCTGGTAGGCACAGCCAGCGAGTCACCCCTTTGGTCAGCGGGTATTCGCCTACCAAACCTCGCATCACTCGTCTCAACAGCATCCCGGTGATCTCTAAAAACTCGATCTTCGCTGGCGAACCGAACCAGAGATGCATATGTTAGGGTCGCCATCTTTTACGATGCAGTTTGGTCTTCGTTCGTCTCACCACTCAGTTAACTGCATCGCTGAAGCGGTCGCACGCATTTGACGTCACCGCCAACTTATCATTTTACAGCATAGCTCGACTGCATAGGAAATCTACATTTCAACATCATGTCACGTACCCGAGAGAAGAGCCAGTCAGTGCTCCGATGCAGTTTTTCACATCATTGACGTCGGCGTTCCGGCATAGATAGACTGGTGTGCTCTAAATTCACTGGTGTGCGCTAGCCTCGACATTCTCCGAAATTCCCTGTAGGGAAAAACAAAAACATAGAGCTTCAACCAAATCGTCATTGTTCGGCCATCGCCACTGACACGCTACTATGCAGTTCTATTCAGTACAAATCTGAACGAAGTACAAGGATGATGCTACGCTGGGCAGGAACAATGGATTGTCCGGTGACGCCGCCAACAGTGACGCATTTAGCGAAACCACATCGTTTGCCTGCAGTTCCTGGAGAACGCCAGGTAAAGCAGGCGCATACCAGGAATTTTAGAGCAAGAACGGCGTCAGACCAACGCCCACCAACCTGGCGACAGAAACTGCATCAAAAATGATCATCTTCCTCAAATGTTTTAGCGAGCGCCAGCGGTAGATTTTCCAGAAGCCCCAGAGCCAGGCCTGCAGGCCGAGGCCAGCGATGCAGACGCGCCAGCCGCCGCCACGGCGCACTTCATCGAGCGTGGTTAACTGATGGTCGAGACCAGGCTTCAGATCAAACCGACAGAAAAGATATACCCGGTTATGCATCTCACGAAGAATTCGCCATGACCTGAAGCCGAGATCAACGGGATGTTGCGTTATAACATGAGCGCGAGTCAGGCTGAACAGCCAGAATTAAAGGATCGCCAATGCCGCCTGCGCTTTAGCGGAAAGTTCGCTACGCCGGAAAATTCCTGCAGCGATACGAAAATAAATCTCGCTAACTGATGTTTTGCTGCCAGCGCTTCCGGTAAACCTGCCAGAATAACGGGCATGAGCACCACCAGTGCCTGCACGCGACATATTTCAACAATACCACTCATCGTCTGGACCCATGCCGGTTTCAACAACCCAGCGTTAAAGCCAGGCAGTTCTTCGGTTACGGTCAGCGCGATCAGCAAATACCAGCACCAGAATATTCAGCCACTACCGGGTTTATCGAGCAATCTGAGGTTATCAATGACGCAGCGCCAGCGAACAACGTAACAGTACGGTTGAGCCGGTCAGTTCATCAGCAGAGATAAGGCATAAACGGCAGATATACTTCATTTTCAGCACCACTGGAGGTAAGCTGGCTGAACGAGATGAACATACACAGCGGAAAAATAACGGCGTCTGCATCAGACCATCGCTTTTTTTTCTCCTCTTCGCCGTTAACCTGTTCCGGGAGGAAAATACTTTTTTTTTTGGCCTGGGTCTTCACCCAGTACCAACTTCAGATAGAATATTTTTCTTTCGGCAGCACCAGATAGCTGCCACCTGTTCAACGGCTTCATGGTCAAAAGTAAAATTCGCCGCGAAGGTTGATAGCAGGTTAATTGCCTAAATTATACACATTGTTACCTAATTGCAGATACACTAGCTGGCAGCATTGTCGTTAGCCTGTCTTTAACGTGCATCACTCATAGTGATAATCACACTTTACACCATGTCCATTCAGATTCAAATGTATAAGTGAATGAACCAGAATGTCCCAAGTCTCTCTATTCTGGGGAAAGGAGCCAGTTCATTGTTAAAGAGAATGATTTAGCAAGAAAACAAATACTTGAAAATTCATGGTCTGCGGGGTCTGTCTCTGTCATGCTGTCATGATTTTCCAAGGCCAGACACGGTTTCGTGCACGCATCTCTTGCGCTACTTCTCTTTTGAAACATGAAGGGGCGAAGGATACCTGCCCCAGCGCGAGCTTTCGCTCACGTGCCTGAGCCGGTGTGCGCTAGCCCACTCGGCGATTCTTCGAAATTCCCTGGTAGGGAAAAAAGAATGATGTAGTTTCAAACTCACCGCCACCTCTTCGCGACGCGACTCGGACACGCTCACGTGCTCTCTTCCGGGCGGTAGCCGAAGGCAGCGGAGACAGCCCTCCCTCCGGCGACGCCACCATGCAGTTTTCCACCCGTTCATAGACAGACAGCTCGGACACGGGAGCGTGGCAGAACCCCCTACTGTATAACAATTAACCACAAATTTCATTTTTACCTGGTGACCATAGGTCTTTCGTGCTGCACGAGAAAGAAAAAAATATTCCATCGGGGGTTAAATTCCCAGAAGTAGGAAGCAAAGAAGAAAAGAGACGTTCTCCCCTCAAGTTGGGCCCCAGAAGATGACAAGGCAGTGTCTGATGTTAGCCTCCACCAAAAAAAAGGGTCTTTTTTATATTATTCTATTCATTATCCACCAGCAGTTGCCGGTACACGCTTATTCAATCTCACTGGCGGTGAATGAACAGGTCAATTAGTTTCATACTGCTAGTTCGTTCCAGCCTAAACGCGATAGTCCATCAAATAAAACAATAACGGTTGAACGTAAGAGGGATGACATTAATATCGACCACGCCGCTGAGTCCTTACCGCTGAAGAACTCTTTGCATGCCTTCGCTGAGCCAGCAAGTTCAGTAAAGCCGACGATCCGTTAACTCCATGATAGCAGATGATCAACAAGACACTACAGAGATAATTTGCGAACATCGACAGTTTTCCGGCTACCCAGCGTCTTCAATGCACAATAGCCGAGAGCTGCGAGAATTAATTTTACCGCCAGCGAAGATGGCAATGCCACGCTGCCAGAGTTCAGCGGTTATCATTACCAGCAGGCCACCTTTATGCCGGTTTGCTGTTAAACGCAGACGCCCGCCTTCAGTAAGTTAACCGTGACCTTGTAATCAATCACGAAGCACCTAAACAGAGAGATAGCGTTAGGTCAATTTTTACGAAGCAGATGACTTCCGCCGCCTCATCCAGCACCGAAAATATCAAAGTGTGTTGTGGATTATATTTCGGACGCCACCGCCACCGGATTGTTTTTTTATTAGCAGCTCAACTGCGCATAGTGAAAACGACGAACGCCGTCATGACCTGATGGTTGAAGAAATAATCAGCGCCCACGGGGCAAGTTTTCGCATCATGTAGTTTGCGCTCCAGCTAGATAGACGGGTTTCGTAGTTTGTGCATGACTAAATACGCTACAATCAAAGAAAAAAAAAGGAATAATCACTTGCCTTTTTGTCTTTGACTTCGACTTCCTTAGCGCCGACGAAGTGCAGCTCCCTCAGCTGCGCCTTTAGGTCGCTGTTCATCTCGAGCTCGAGTAAGGCCTGCGATCACACACATCCAAAGCCCCAAACTGTCATCGTGGTTTCCGTTCAGGGGCCATCAGAGAGCTGAGACGCGATTCACGCCGGCGCCGGACCGCGCGTGCAAAGAAAAGCGGTAACGAACTTACCTGGCTGACCGATTCCTCCAGCTTCGTGATCTCCTCCCGTTTTTCGGTGCCAGGTTTGGTTTTTCTGTTTTCCACTCTGGGCTTCACTATCTTGGCGTTGGCCGAGTACATCTGGAACAGCGAAGACGCCGCTTGTTGCCCTTTACAACTTTCGAGCAAGCTTGAAGCGTTGTCACGCGCAAAACTTTGCTCCGACAACGCCGGAAAGTTTGCGGGAACAACGAAAGGGAGCCGAAACTTCGTTCGCTAGCGAAAGAAACCAAGCGAGCACTTTTGACTCGGCGAATAACGCGAAAAACCGCTGTCAGCACTTTGTTTAAGCTGCACGGATCACAAGCGAGACGGATTGATCGGTGCATGCATCCCAACCGTAATCGGCCTTAATCTGAGAAAATACGCCGTCTGTCAACGTAGTGAACGACAAACCTTATAAAAGCTTGCTCTCGCCTCCTTTCTATGTAGTTATTTCTATGCGAGGACGGTTAAATTATACAATTTTTAATTATAACAACGTCAAACGATATGGCATTCGTACACTACCTTGAGCACTTGGGCCGGAAAAGGAAGCGCCAACTTTTAGTACCCTCGTCCATGGGCAAATTTCGAGATGTCAAAAGTTTGAACCCGCTAGACGGCAGAAGCATCGAGTTTCGTTTTTGGTTCTGTTTGTCACTAGTAGATCCTACCCCAACCTTCGAAACACCGCGTTAAATCCTCTTAAAACTAAGATGACTTTTAAAATCACTCCGGTTGATTTATAGAAAGGATATTTGTGCAATTTGAACCGCAGTGTGCTCGTATTTGTAATCAATGCGGCGATATCGCTTGGAAAGCAAATGAAAAGCTCGAGCGGCCATGGTAGAATTTAGTGAAAAACGCTCACGATTTTCTTTCGATATTTTTGGTTTTCCAGCATCCCCCCACCAGCATCGCTTCGTTTGTTGACATTTTTTCTGTGGAGGGGACGCCGAAACGTCGTTACGCACAGACACACAAGAAAAAGTGTATGCTTCTGCGACCACTGCTGCTTGGTTTATGCGCCGCAATGCCCAAGAAAGGACAATTCTACTATGCCGTCCGAAACGGCCGAAATAGAGGCGTCTTCCTCTCGTGGTAAGGTCCCTTCTTTTTTCCTTCCGTCCCAACTCTTGAAATCGCTCTCCGAAGAGAGCAGTTTTTGAAATCCTAAGAGCCTGTGACAGCCAACGACAAAAGAAGACGCTGGCCAGATTCTATGAGACTCGGTTATCACCTCATTATCCCTTGCCTTCCGATGTTTCATTCAACAATCGATCCTTTCTAAGCTCGAACCATCTGTCGCGGTATTTCTTGTAGTAGCGACCGATGTTTTGTTCGTTTGAGCCGTCAGACGCATTCGCCTCCTTCTAACCAGGCCAAATTTCAAAGGTCTGGAGCGTTAGTGGTGTTCAAATGTCACTCATCGATTGCTGGAACAACGAGTTCATTATTCACAGGCCCGAGTGCGAAAGCCAGGTTAAAGGATATCCGCGCCCGAGCTTCAAGAAGTTCAGCACCGAGGAAGAAGCGTGGGCCTTCGTCAACAGCGACCCCTCGGCGAAGTGACGCTGGGACACTGTGAGCCGACGTTCCAATTGTTACATCATCTTATCTTGCCATATAAACTGCTAACTTCCTTCCGTTAATTCACCCTTTGATCAGCGGTATGTGGGGCAAGCAGCCACATTGTCGGGAGGGTCGACTGCAGAAAGCGAAAACATGGTAAGTCAAACAGAGCTGAGAGAGGAGGCGGATGATGCGATTCGGGGAAAGCGGTGACTAGGGTCTGGGCGTACAGTCTCCCTTTGTTCCCTAGACTTCGACCAGCCGCAAGACCTGGGGAGTGGGAAATCTCGCAAGCTGAGCATTGCTGCCGACGTCAATGGTATGTCAAACTCGACCCACGACGGTGATTGTGTTAACAATGTGGCTTGCGACGCCATCTTTCGTGGCGTTCGAAAAGACATGCCCTGCCGTTCTCACTCTGTTAGTGGCTACGTCGTTGACGCACGCAGATTTTATCTCCAAAAACTTGTCTTAGTCACGCTTCTTTCTTTATTCTTTAATGCTACGGGTCTTTTCGAGCTCTCAAATAGTCTGATAACTCGTTCACGAAACACATAGACACACTTGCAGAATGCACATAAACAGGGTGTACGCAACGATTTGGCGGCATGTTATGTCCACGTGACCGAAGTTTTCCTCCGCGAGTGCCGTTAACAGTGTATGTATCAGTTAGCAGCGGCAGAAGATGCACAACAAATCTGTTGGCGAAAAGCTACAAGAGCAGAGGTGTGAAATGCAGAGGGATGAAAACAGACATGCATAAGAAGCTTTCAGCTTACAACAACACTTATTTTCGAGTTCCGTCTTTAGAGAAAAAACACGTTGCAGCTTGAAAGCTTCGCGCGCGTTGCCCGTTTCTCTTCTATTGCCTTTTGCACCTTTGTTCTTTTAGTGACTGCAGTTCACGTGCACAGTTCCTTATCTTCGGTTCGAGCAACCTAATTTGTCACGTTTTTCTGTTTTACTTGCACGCACGGTTTCGCTACGCAGACCCAGACGACATGCTGCACGTGTACACCGACGGCGCATGCTCCAACAATGGTGGCCACACCGGTTCCCCGAGAGCCGCCATCGGTGTTTACTGGGGACCCAACCATCCCATGTAAGGACATCCCTCCTTTCGTGAGGCTTAAAGGGGTACTGAAACAAAAATTGAAATTTTCAAATTTCGTTCGGAAATGGGTCAAGCATGACGTGTAATAACCGTAATTCATAATCGCACGTTTGTATTTTGAACGATTGGCTATATTTTTCGTTCCAAACGGTGCACTCGAGCGAGCGCTCGAAGAGAAGCGAACGGAGGGCGCGATGCGTCATGGGATATCCGGCGCAAACAAAAACAGAAAGAAAAGTTTCCCCGCATTCGTGACGTAGCAAGGCTGGCGGGATTATGAGCTTTGCCCTTGGTGGCGTTGTCAGCGTTGTGGAGCGCGTTACAACCGAGCCGTTCGAAGTGCCCGTGGGGTGACGAGCGTGTGGCTGGCCCAAGAAGCACGTAGCTTCCACAGCACTGTCAGCTTAGGGCTGAACGGGGTGGGGAAAGCAACTTTGTCCGAGTTTTGAGCGACTGGCTAATCTTCTAGGGGGAGAATGGCTGCATCCGGCTGCACAAACGAGGGTCCGAGAAAGAGGAGAGTCCATCCCCTTTCCGTCTTCTTGGACTGTTTGGTTCAATGCGCGATTTGTGAGTTGAGGAGGAAAGCTAAGAAGGAAAATGTTGAAATGCCAAAGAGCGGCGCTGCGCCAGAGGAATCTGCTACGTCACGACTACGTAGCAGATTCCACAACGTTGCTAGACTACCTCCCAAATAGGCTCCGCATGCATCCACCAGGTGCACATTGGAAGATCGTTTATTTAGCTTTAAAATTAGTTTTCTTGTGCCTTTCAACGGAAGACTGGTGTTTTTGAGGTTAGGGTGCAACATGCAACACATTCAAGCTAGAAAATGAGCGCTGAAATTTCGTTTCCCTACCCCTTTAACGTCTTCTATTGGCAAGAAGGTCCAACCGACGCGCCCCTGGCGGCTGAGTTGCAAACTAAACCCAAGGGGACAATGATGACATAAATGATCTGTTTGTGCATCCAACGCCGCCCTCAGCTAACATAGCCGAATGCTGCATCAGCGTTTGGCTGGGGCTCGTCTTGGATCGGCGGAGCATTGATCGAACACAAGTCCCAGCTGAACGCTGGATGCTGAAATCAGTGTCTCGCGCTTGATTGTGGAGATGACGTGAGAAATCGAGTCCACGGGCCTCGTGAACACCAAGCTTTGTGGAAAACATGCTGGACGAAGCGCCCCCTATAGTTTGATAGTTCAATCTCCTTGTCACTATTTGGCCGGCCCCTACGGTGTACTACGGTCGGAGCTACAGGCTGTGAAGTCCAATCGCAAGTCGGTTAGAAGTTGTGCTGCACATTGTTCCGACATGCATGACTGAGCGGCATAATGACGCACGTCGGAGCAGTGTACACCCATGCGGACAGTTGATAGCTGCACTTTGAATGCGGCCTCTTTTGGTTTCGGGGATTTTCGTACAAGACACGCATGAATGAGTCGTTGAATAGATCAGACTATGGCTTTCAGTGAGACACAAGGCTCGAGGATTGTCGAGTGTCTGAGATTGGCATGCTTGCTTTTGCAACACGTGCAGGAACATCAGTGAACGGCTGGCGGGGCGACAGACCAACAACTGCGCAGAGATCCACGTGAGTCACAACTGGAACGTTTGAGCTTACTGATTGCCAGTTTGGTTGGAAGGTTTCGAGCTATTTTATACCTGTAAACTGCTATAGAGACCAGTCACTTGAGCTGTGCATAAAGCTACGTGGCATCTCTCAAGAACAGCTGCATTCTGGATGGTGCGAGATTAATACGCGCCAACCATTTTACCATCTTCCAAATCACTCTTAATTTAGCATCTGGATGTTCCATGGAACCTCATGGTTTGCACGTTATGCCATCTGGCCCGTAGACTAAGCGACTTCGAATCGACCGGCACGTAAGAAAAAAACAATTTTCGTAGGTTGTTTTCCGCTTACTCGTTGACAGTGGAAAGCCAGAAACAATGATCGGCCAGTAGAGTTCGAAGTTTCGAGTGTGAGAGTTTAAACGGGCAAACTGGCAGCATCTAGGAATGTGAAGGATGTGGATTACCTCGTTTTTCCATGCTAGTAACAGCTGTGTTTTCGTTTCTCTTGGTGTCAATACGGCCCCGTAGGCGGCAGTACGGGCGCTGCAACAGGTCAAGAGTCTTGGCGGACGGCATGTCACCATCTATACCGACAGCTCCTTCCTCATCAACAGTGAGTGGCACAATGGCAAGCTTGGTCCTCGTCCTTGCAAGCGTGTCAATTAGTTTTCGTACGCATCGCCGATAGAAAGGAAGTACCGTATTTTCCAGTAGTTTAAATTTTTAGACTGTGCAGACTATACAGGAATTTTGTTTTTCAAGATCGTTCATTATGACGTGAAAAGACGGATTTTGTAAGTGAAAGAGTATGTGAATGATGATTTATGTATAATACAAACTTGTTTGTGAGCTAAGAAAACAGACATTTGTCAAGGTGTGCCGTGTATGGGAAGATTTTTGTGTCGTGTAAGCACCAGGTGCGGACTGCAGTCATTAGAAGAATTTCCTTGTGCAGACTATAGCCCAGAAAATATGGTACCTGCTGATTGCAATTACAATGGAAGCACTCGAAAATTATTTAAAGGTGACCGTCTGTCTTGTGCCCGACCTCTCTTTCGAGTGACCGCAAACGCTATGCTCCTCATCAACCGCATTGTGCTACGTTGTTGAGACTGGTATGGCACATGGCTTCGCCTTGCTTCTTGCTCACACAAGCGGCTTGGACGGCGTCGCAGTATTCTGGAAACTAGGCTGGCCTTGACAGCGCAGCGCGGAAAAGTTGACACCGAGTGTGACTGTTACGCAAAACTCCCGCCAACACAACATGCATCCACGTCAAAAACGATGAAAGCTGGGAATCGAAACTGCCGTGTTTTTCACATCTGTGGCGCATGCTTATTGGTAGGACGAATTTTCTTTCTTTGTTGTAAGAAACACAATATGCATGGCAATACACACAGGGATCAGGATCCACAACCAATGGCCAGTAATGGATCCTTTTGTCGCTAGCCATTGGCTAGCGACAAATCGGAGCATGCACGAGTAAATGTGACAATTATCAACTTTGATATTCTATTTATACAGGATATTGTACAGGTACACCCATTATTTAAACACACAATCTATAACAATATGTTTCTTGTATTTCCATGATCAGTGTACATGCTACATCGTAGGATGTCGCATGCACCCTTTATAAAGCAGTAAGTATTAGAATAGCTCTACCATATTTTCTGGTCTGCAAGTCGCATTTTTATGCAACTGTGTGACCTATATGCATTTTGATCTATAAGTGTGGACTTTAACTGCAGAGGTGTGACTTATAGACTGGAAAGTATGGTAATATAGTGTAAAGTCACCAGTCCCACCCATGAACAAGGGACCGAACCGGTCCCGAAACACTCGGGTAAATGTTTATTAAATTTATGGTTAGAGTCCCTATTTTTCGCTTCATGTCTATTCCTAACCAGGCAGACGGCTGCCGAACGTTTACCTTCAAATATAGTAGTGTACCATTAATAATATTTCTTTTTTTACAAACTACATATTCCTTATAAATTTAGCGCATCACTCCAAATGTTGCTAGGCTACAGTTCGTTCAGCGCAGCGGACTGCCCTCTACCCCCAAAGTAAAACTCGGTTTGGTGCGTCCAGAGCACGCTGTCTTAGTCGACTCAAACAAAATGCTGAAATGTGCCGCATTCCAAACCTGCACGTGTGGCTTTCCCTCGAGGCGTGACCAAGTGGATGGACGGCTGGATCAAGAGGGGCTGGAAGCTGTCAGACGGCCAGGCGGTCAAGAACAAAGAGGACTTCCTGGAGCTTCTCAAGGCTGCAGAGGGCCTCAGGGTCAAGTGGGTGAGTGCCCCTAGAGATCATACATACTCACTTTTTAGAGGAAAAGGTCCGCCATGTTCCCATGCATTCTGGCTGCCGCAAGCGGCGTAGCATAGAGTCATACCTTTGGGGTTCCACACATGGTTACCAACTGCCTTCGATTTCATGAATATAATTATATCGTTAGAGCAGTTTCATGAACTTCAACAATCCACATACTTACCGGTGGAAAGATATTCATGTTCCTTTTCGAAGCTTTCTTTTTGCATAACTTGCAGGTGTACGGCATCGCGTCAACGCAGAACTAATCCAGACAAACGGCTTTGCGCTATGGTTTTGTTAGGCGCGCCCCAGGAATACGAAACCACGTAACCACCCGATTTCCGAGATTTCTGACAGAAGGGAAGTTAATGCAATGTAGTGAGTATATTACTCTTTATAAGCGTTAGAATAGCTCAGAACTTAGTTTACAACAAAAATTGCGGTGGCTTAACTCGGCTATGCCAGGATATACGTAAGCGTGAGCTTATGTGCACAAAATGGGGGTCGCTATCAAGCAGCTTCCGGTGCAAGCGTCCAGACTTGGCTACTGCGCCTCGGAGGCTCACAGCTGGGCACGCGGCGGGCGCAGTGCGTCTGCCGCGGCAGTGGTAACTGGCGGCCTGTGATGTCACTCCTCGCGGAGCCGGCAGACCGACAGGGCGGGCGGGGGTAATCGCGAGCGGAGCGCGCGGCGGTAGCAGAGGAGCCGTGCCGCCCGCGCGCAGCAGCTAGCATGTGGCCGCGCGGCTCTCATAATGAGCACGGCTTAGTGATGAGCCACGTGGCTTTCCTGCTCAAACTCGGCCAGTGTAGCTAACGCTAAGAATAAATTATCTGTTTATTTTGCTGAGAGTTTTCTGCAGTCTTGGCGATTACCATTGCGACTGCGAATCCTTCAGCTGGCAACATTGGTTTCTTTCTCTTGTGTTCTGTCGCACTCTTTTTGCGATCTTTCACTCAGGACCCCAGATGTCGGCGCTCCACGATTTGCCACTCCTCCTCACCCACCCTGTACCTCCTGGAGTGTTTAATGACGGTGTTCCAACGCGATGTTCTCGTTGTCTGCAATCAGGACCAGGTGGCTCTCATAATTAAACACTGGCTAGGTGGCGCAAGTTACTGCCCGACCTGGATGGCTCAACCGTATTCATCTCTCAATTCATAGCCATACACTGTCTCATTGTAACTCGGCCAAACAATGAAGTGAGAGAGTGTTCTTGTCGCCAGCAATCGGCACCAGATGTCCCTTACAATTAAACACTGGCTGGGTGTTGCAAGCTACCTGCCCTACCCAAAGGGGTCAGCCATATTTATCTGTTGATCCATAGCTATACTTTCCTCACCATAACTTGGCAAACAGCGAAGGCCACACGTCCCAGTGGGTCAGTTAGCACATTGGAGGGGACACGTGACTATATCTCACAGTGCTGTCAAACCCACAGGCGGGAAAGAAAGGAAAGCCGCTTCTGCGTGAATTTCAGTGACGGGCTAATCTTCTACGGGGAGAAAAAGCCCCGTCTGGGACACTCAAAGAGGGTATGGGCAAGAGGGCAAGTTCCTCCTTCCCCTCATCCCCAAGCACTTGGGTTATGCTCTCGTTCCTGTTCCATTCGTAACGGCCGTCATGTGCTTCGCCAACGTAGCTCCGATTGGAGCAAAGGGGCTGTAGCATTCGCTCTTTGTCGAGTTACGGTGAAATGAAGTATGGGTAATGCTCGAGCCACTGTACGTCCGCCAGGGTGCTGAGATTCGCGGCTGCAGTACAATGGCCGTGCGTAGTTCAATCGAACAGTGTCACCACTTCGTGTTTACGCTTGCACGCTCGTCGCCTTCGGTCGTGCTGGTACCACTGGTGCATTTTACTTGAAAGTTCTTTTCGTCATTCTGAACGGTTGCATCTTGCACCTTGCTCACTTGCTATCTCGTCGAAATCCGAAGTCACCCAGCTCTGCTGCGTTTGATCGTGATACAGAAGTATTGGCGAGGAGATCGAACTATGGGGGGCGTAGTTTCATTATCATCATTATCGCCACAAACAGTCGCCGTGTGGCAAACAACTCCGAAGCCGGCACTCGCCCTGGCGTTTGCCGCATTGTTTCCGCGCTCTGTGCACATTTGTTTGTTGCGATATGGTGCACATTTGGTGCATACTGCAGTGCTCGAAGCATGCTTTTGAACCGGGTATATGCAGTGCGAAGGACTGCAGCACGTACGCGACGGTGCGGACACTGCTTGCCGTTGGCTCTGGTGCAGCGCTGCACTCTATGACATGATCGCAGTTGAGCATGTCCTCTCCTTTGAACGAGGCACCGCCTTGCTTTCGCCGATGTCGTCCATGATTCTCGCAAGAGACAGGGTAACTGGAAAGTGATGTGTGTGTTTTGCGAATCGTTCACAAAAACACGGACGTTGCAACGGCCACGCACAATACAGCACGCGCGGCTGACACAACATGACTGGCCCGGCACGCCCGCGTGCGCAGGTATTTCCAGAGGAGGGGGAGGGTGGTCAGCGTACCATATTTTTGAAAACCTCTTCCCCCCCCCCGTTTCCCCGCCCTAAATGTTTTCACATGCAGCATTATAGAGGGAGGTCAAGACATCCAACCCCCTCTGAATCCGCCACTACCACACATGCGTTTGTTTTGCCTTTTAGGAGCGCTTTGATGACATTGAACACAAGAGAGGACTAGATTACTTTTGCCTAGATGCATTTAGGAGAAATGAATAGTGTTAACATCTTTCACAAGCCTTGTGTCATCGTCTTCTATGGCAGCGAATGCACTAATGACTGCAGTTAAAGGGTTTGTTTGCCACACAGCGTTAGTTGCCGAGGTGGCCACTGGGGGCGTCATCACTCCTCGATCTCCTCTCCAATAAGGTCAGAATAAATGCGGAACAACCGTATTGCAGTTTTGGAGCCTATTTTGTGTTTCCACCTATTCATCAAAAAATATTCGGCGCACATAAACTTTTTTTTTCCCTATATTCTGACAAGTCGTGCGCAGAAGCGATGCATACGAGGGCCGATGCGATTTAGACGCCATCTGCACTGTCGTCTGCACTAATGGATGGCTGCACTGTCGTCTGCATTTATGCGTTAATGCATGATCCAGATCTGCTTTAACTGGGAAGACGCTTTTCTTGAGGGCAAGGACGACTGGGGAAATCTAGGAGCTCGAGAAGGGTATTCTGGGAAACACCTAGGAACCTAGGCGTCTTTCTAGGTCGAAAAGTAGTGAAAGCGCACAATAAAGACGAATACAGAGACGGAGAGGCAAACAGGACGAGCGCTCGTCTTGTTTGCCTCTCCGTCTTCGTATTCGTTTTCATTGTGCCCTTTCACTACTTTTCAACGTGCATAACCAACTTGCCTGCATCGCTACGTTAGTCTTTCTAGGTTCCTAGGTTCCTGAACCTAGGCATGCGTGTTGAACAAAGAATGCACCCTGTAATCCCTTGTTTCAGGTCCACGTGCGAGGTCACAGTGGCATTCTGGGAAACGAGGAGGCAGACCGTCTGGCCGTGGCAGCCCTGAGCCTCCCTCTACCTCCAGGCTGAAGCGACTCTTCAGCGAGAAGAAGATGCTGAAGAAGGAAAGAGAAAAAGAAAGGAAGAACCTCTTTCGATTGTCCATTGTCGTCGTCGTCCTCCGATTCTAGCTCCCGACACTTTTGTAACAATAAATTACGATCGATTTTCATGTAAGCCGGCTCGAGTGTGATGCTTGTAATCTTATCATTCCACGAGGCTGGACCTCTTTCAGCATCCAGAAACAGCGTTCAGCACTGAAAGTGTTCCACGCCAGAATTCAGCTATGTTAGATCTGCCTCGTCAATTTCTAGAATGCTGGGTAGATGCATTTGATAATTAAGCCCACATAGAAAATAGGAGGATTTCTGGCTTTTTGGTGGATATAGTTGAAACTTGAATGGTGATTGCGACAGGTAAAACCAAACCACTCTTGGAATGGACTTTTGAGGATTTTCGTCGTTGCTGTGTCTTATAAATGCTTAAAACAAAAACTAAAAAGGTTTTTTTTTTTTTTTGGCAGTCAGGTTGGGACACGCAAATAAAAAAAATAATTTTAAACAATTTTTTTTTTTTTTTTTTTTAGAGCAGTTTTGACGGCGCGAGAGCGATTTAGTCGGTAGTCACCTCTTTCCCACTTGTTTCTTCGGCATTTTGGGCGCGCGGAGGAGAGGTGGATCGGCTTCGCCTTCACGTTGAGGTGGAAAGAGCGAATTACCATCTCGTTGCGCAAATGACCATTCCGTGACGTCATGGACCGTCAATATTGCTCTAAAAAAACGTTTTTCGCGTAAAATTAATTTTTTGACACGCGTGTCCCAATTAGACTGTGCGTGCGTGTCCCAACAGCTTCTCTTTTTTTTTTCTGGGGGGGGGGGGGGTGCTTTTTAAAGAAGTTTCGCAAATGTATCCAGTCGGTTGTGAGAATGCCGTTGGAGAATCTTGCAAAACTTTCTCCAAAAACCCTTTCAAAATATTTTTTTTCTTTTCTTTTTATAGATTGAAAATGGATGTATGTGAAGGAAGCAAAATTGTCTATCGTGAAAACTGAAATTAACTCAAGTGTAGCCTCCAACTGTGAATTCTGATTCCACTTTTGATTATGCACAAGAATAGATAGACTGAGACGCCAATCAATCAAACATTTCACGATATGTGCGACATTCCTCACATCCTCAAGAATTTAGGCGCAAAACGGGAGCTTTGTGGGCTTACGGGGGAATAAACATTACTGCACCCTGACACCTAACAGGAGTTTACAGGACACACAATGGCCTGTCATTTAGTTTCGGTTTCGAACACCTAAGAAACGTAGGAAACGAACCTCTCATTATTATGTTTAAACGAATTCATTGATTTAATACAACGCTAACCAAAATTATTGTCAGATATTAGTATGATCAGTTTTGTTCCTACTGGATGATCAAGGAAGGAAGAGCGTCAAAAGTGCCTTGTTGACCTGGTCCTAGAGCTAGGTCTTTGTGCTTTGAGTGCACTCTCGCCACTCTCGCGTCCCACGATCACGAACTGACGCTTGTTGACGCTGACCTCGCGCGCTCTTCGAAGTGGCCGGTTTCTGGTAAGCCTGCGGTCGGTCTTTTGGCAATAATTACAGAAAATTTAACGTCCCGGCTGATGTGTGGTAATCTCTCCTTCCTGCCTCACATATATAATACACATGTCCGTTGACACAGCCGTTTCCTCCGTGTTCTGGAACGACGACGCCTCGGCGTCTCGGGCACTACAGTCAAAAGGAAACAAATGCATTCGTTTAGGGAATACCCATTTTAAGCTCAGTCCCGTGAAAAAGCTTGTGTATATATGATATTTACCCACATCTCTAACATCAAATCCTCTATTTCTCCATTCGGTAAACGTCGCGCGACGTAAAGAAATGGCTTCGAATGGTCGCGCCCACGTCGTATTCATTGTGTGGTGGTTCTTTGTCACCAGTATCAAGATGGCTCGTAGGGGTGCTGAGGGCGAATACCACGTGTATACGGACGGAGCATGCTCCAACAACGGAGGGTACAACGGGACCCCCGTGCGGGCATCGGCGTCTACTGGGGCCCCAACCATCCGATGTGAGCAAACCGCGTTCTGAATACATTGCTTTGGTTATTCTGAATGCATGCAGTCGCTTCGCAACTTGACAAGCTCAGCGCTGTTTTGTTTCTTGCTGCAACTTTTTTTTGTGTGTTTTAGCTATACAGTTTATTTTTGTGCATTAAAGTTTACCACCTAAAGTATGTCGCGTGTACCCAGGAGAAAATCAGTCCACTTCCAGCTGGATTATGAAACTGGAAATGAGGCAGTCCAGCTGGATTCCAGCTGGACCCAGCTGGAATCCAGCTGGACTGCCTCATCTCCAGTTCCATAACCCAGCTGGAAGTGGACTGATTTTCGCCTGGGTACATACCCATAGAGCCCTGCATATCCGCAGATATTTGCGGTAAATTGGTGGATGCGGATAAAGATCGGACAGATTTTGGCGGATCGGATGCAGATGTCAGGGGCTGCGGATGCGGATATCCGTGGATCCGGATCTAAATTTTTGCCCGGTGGCATTCAGACCGTCGACTTACGTTTCATCTACAGATCGTTTCGTCGACATGCGACGTTTGATCGAAAGGCTTCCCGTGTACGTCTCATTGAAAAACCTGAGATGTTTCGTCGCACATGACCCTGCTATTTTCGTAACAAACGTTTTGCGTCTCGCCTGGATTACAAGGGGAGGGGGACATGGTTTTGGTTAAAGGGGGGTGCAACGATTTCCAGACTTCGGTCGAAGATTTGTGGAAGTTGCCCTCTGACACTTCTGAAGTAAAGAACAGAAAACCGATTTCGCCTGCGTGTCCTAGTTGCCGCGTAAAAAAAGGTTAATATTGGCATTTCGGGCACCCCTCAACTCACTCCCAGTCTTCAGGGTCACACCTGGTCGCACTCCCAGTGACGTCATTCGGAGTGCCGTGTAGGTTCCCGTGTGCTATCTCGGAAGACGCTTCTCTCCCTCTCTCCGCTGACATTAGCGGGCGCTATGCTGCAGCTTAGAGCCGAGCGAGGTCACGTAATGTTCTCGCCGTAGTTCCTTCGGCTGCCACTTGGGGCTGCAGGTGGGGGAAAAGCTCGACTTTTGCTTTGCAATTATGCAGCGGAATCGCAACATTTTTAATGAAGGAGGTGTTTTCTCTATCCTCCGGACACGATAAACAACGTAAAAATGACGAGATGCAAATTTTTTTAATAATAAAGTCGTTGCATCGCCCCTTTAAGCACGCCTTAGTGAATCGCACGCTAGCTTTTAGCGGCTTAGTGAAGAAATATGTTGTCACCAAAACGTCGCAGGGGCATGTGCCCACAAATCGTACAGTGTCGATGAACCATGTGTCCATGAAATGTAGTCCGTGAGAAGTGTTCCACGAAATGTATTTCCACAAAACGCGCTTTGAAAAAAACATTTGGGATCCTAAGAAAGATCTGATTCTTACTGAAGGTCGCTTCAGTTAGTGCATTTCATCTCGTCAAAAATGCTATCTATAGAAAGCTAGTTCTTTGGCAAAGAGCGGAAAACTTTCTCCAAGCAAGGAAAACCTCAATCGAACAAGTCACAAGAAAGTAGAAGGAACCTCCCCTCTCCGCAGAGAGTGGTGTGGTCATGATACCAAAAACAAAACAAATGATTCGACAACGAGCGCGACCCTGTGGCGTTACGGTTTGCAGTTTCGGAGTCAGTGGCGCACGCACATAGGCAGCCCGTAATTTGCCTGTTTCTTCTTTTTTTTTTGTATGCTTAGAGTTCTAGTCAAGAAAGTCTGGTAGTTCATATTTGTCCAGTTACGACGCCAGGGCGCCAGCAATGCCAGCGGCTGCCGCGCGCAACCCCGTAATCGCCCTAAGCAAAAAAAAAAAATCTTTTAATATATGTATATGGGTACCACCAGGCCGCAATCTTTCTCGAACAACACGTTAGTCGATCCGATCAGGCCTTGGACTCTGACTTAGCGGCGCATCTGCCCGCTGGCTGACATGAAACGCCGTGAGGCTCGAGGCGGCTGCATACGCTCGGTAACATCACAGAAAGGATTTTGTCTTCCTACCACTGCTTCTCCTCCCTCTTTCCAAACTTGTTTTTTATTATTATTACTTTTTTGGGCGTTCAGACTTCAGGGGAAAGTTAGGCGGCCACAAGTGAAAGTTTCCGATTCTGCGTGCGGCAAGGAAGAACGTCGGTCGGCATGATTTCCGCTGATTTTGCTAGTCTAAATGCAATCGTCCTCTGGTGGTTAGCAAGAACATTGACATGGTTCCACATTTTGCGGTTCGGATACGGATACAGAGTATGCAGATGCTTATCGGATACGGATACAATAATGTAAAAAAGTTTGCGGATGCGGTTCGGATGCAGATACAAAGTTTGCGGATGCGGATCGGATGCGGATACTCAAACTGTTATCCGCGCAGGGCTCTACATACCCATACACTACATAACTTCGATTGCAGTCTTTCAGACGTGGGAGCTCCCATCGTTTTTGGCCTGTCTATCTCCACACATTGTGTACATCTCGCGCAAAGGGGTTCATTAATCTTGGAACAGTTAAGCACCACCGATACTGTATCTGACATTGCAGGAATGTGAGTGAGCCGCTGCCTGGGCGTCGAAACCAACAACCGTGCTGAGATCCAAGTATGTGTTCAACAAACATTCAGAACTTCTTTTTCAGAATGCCTGTGAAGTGGTAAAATGCTTACTATGTGGAGCGCAAGGTTTTCTGCTTCTTTTGCAGGGGTTGTGGTGACGTCAGAACTCCGAGCTCTGATTGGCTCTGATTGAAGGATAACGGGTAGACCTCAAGGCAGCTTGCTTTGAGGTCTACCCACTATCCTTCAATTGGAGCTCAGCGTTCTGACGCCGCCACAACCCCTGCCAAAGAAGCAGACAAACTTGTGCTCCGCATTCCTTGTGGTGAGATGGCAGGGATTGACTCCGAACTGTCAAATGATTAGTCACTGGCGCCTTGTGATCGGCCACGAAGCATGGCATCTCATGCCAGGACTGACGAAACATTTGCTTGTTGCTGATCCCAAAAAGATAACACATTTGTCTCCTGTCGCTTCAATGCTTGTCGACTGCATTTGATTTGTTTCGGTTTGATCTTGATTGAAGCCACCCTGCAGAAAAATTGTTCGATGCTTGTGAACTTTTCTTGTTCCTTTTGATGTCGTCCTTCTTCGATGCTGAGCTGCTACTGCTGTCTAACACCTTTTCTAAACTCCGTCTCATTTTCATTCAAAGGCTGCCACTCGGGCCCTGTATCAAGTGAGAGAACAGGGCGGCGAAGCGTGACCGTCCACACGGACAGCGACTTCCTTGTGAAGAGTAAGCCTCGTGAATTCTGATCCTAAGTGCGTGGTGGCCACATGTTTTTCACTGTTACTTTAGCATAGCTTCCCAACCACACAATTTGCTAGACCATCCACGGAATGATGTTTGCAGGAAATGGTGTCTAGCTTCTTTTCGGGATAATCCAGTAGGACCTTGAATTTTTAGGATACCCAATGCTTCTGGTTGTCTTGGGTATTTGAGCCCACAAGCACTTGTTCCGTTAATGTCTAACCCACCACGATTGTATTAGCAGATACTTGTAGGTTACCTTGTTTCATCAAATTAGAAATTTTTTTTTTTTTTATAAACATGGTTGGTACAATATTTTGGGTAAGTAGGACGATGCTATATAACGGGACTATGGCCCTATCGCCTCTGGAGCGTGTGAATGCGAGAAAATGGGCCTTCCCTAAAATTACCTCCGCACTAAGGAAGAATGGTGGGAATGAAGGCACACTTGCTGCCCCAGCTGTACGACATTTAAGGTAAATCGATAATTAAGGCAGTAATGGCCGATTCACACGACAAACTGATTACCTGATGACAGGCCACGGTTTGTCCATCTCTCAAGCACATCCACACGAGGGAGACGACGAGCAGACGCCAGCGAGGACGGACCGAATCTGTTCGCCACTCCACAGTGCCGCGAGACTCCGACATCGCACCGTGGCACCATTGTCCAAGAAGAGAAATCAACGTTTGCTGCCGCGATAAAGGAATCGGACACGGCTGTTAGGTACAGACCGAGACAGAACACTGTGATAGGCTTTGCGCGAAGTGCCACTGGCTTTACTAACCCAAGGCATGACAGTGACACAGGCATGGCCCTGCTCGAGAAGGCTTCGGCGTAGAAGCGACAGAGTTCTAGACTTGTGGTGGAAGGCTTGGAGATGCATTCATGCACAGCAGCCACAAGAAAGGTCTTGTTCGGTGAAAGGATGATTGGACGTGCAAGAATTATCACGGCGTGCTGTAGGCGAAGTTTCGACGGAAGCCCGCGGCACGGACTGGGGCACTGGAACCTAAGCGCCAGGTTGGCCGGGCAAAGTTTCTTTCACGCACGCAACGAAGAATCGCGCGACAAAATGAACCAGCAGGACTTTAGCACAAACACAACAATGCACCAGAATTTTGTCTTAATTCAAGTCAAAAAAAATTCTACCATTGTTAGATCAAAAGTTCGTAAGTCAATCTCCCGCCAAAAATCACGAGTGAAAAAGGCACTAGACTTTACCAGTCTCCGGACGAGGCACAGATCGCAGGAATCGGCGACAGGACAATCACGTGGTACACGGACTGCGGACGAAAATGGCCATTCGGTCCATCAGTGAATCGGCTATAACGAGCCGTATGTCCCCAGGGGCGTTGATGCAGGAACTTCTGAGGGGGGGGGGGGGGGTGTCTGGTGTTGGTCCAGCGTGCCATATGTTTAGGGAAACCCTTTCCTCCTCTCCTTCGTTTTATGCCTCAAATTTCCACATGCAGGGAAACCAAGAGGGGGGTCAGGACATCCGGACCCCCCTCTAAATCCGCCCCTGTATGTCCCAAAGATCCAGTTTGTTTTAGATTTTTGCTTCAGAAAGAAGACCTCCAGCAGATGCCAGCGCTTGCACATACACTTGCAGCATTCTCCCTGGTATTTGGGGCCTACGGCATATCCAGATCTCTTTATTACAGTATTAACAGCGACTCCTGCTAGTTGCATTGAGGTCTCTCTGTAACTCGTCACTCTCGCAAAGGCACAACCCAGTGGATCAGGCAGTGGGGAGGCAGAACGGCTGGAAGACGTCCACCAGGCGAGAACGGTCAAGAACAAGGCAGACTTTCTAGACACTCCAGAGAGCTTCGGAGGAGTCTCAACGTAACATGGGTGTGCTTTTCAATGCCTCCATCGCTGTTGGGTTGCTGGAACGGGTTTTCAAGTGTTGCTGCCATAATACTTGCTAATTTGCTGTTGCAATTGATCTGACAGTGTGTAGAGTGGCTGACAACAGGAGGATACACGATTAACTACGTGTGTATCCTGTGCAGTGCTACAGCTGCAGCAGAAGTTGGATTATATTGTCAAGCACTTGCGAGTCACCAAGAGCCTAAGGAGACAAATGGAAAGAGTCTGTGCACCACAAGGCAAAACCGTGAGGCAGCTCGGGTGCTGTGTGTTTTAGAAATGCAAGTTTAGATATTGGACTTTGGTTTCTACCGTAGTTTCCGGCATATAAGACACTACTTTTTTCCAAAATATTCGGCGGTGCGCTTTTACTTTTTTTCCCCCTTTTTGGCAAACTCTGTTGATGCTTAGTCTTTTTTTAACTATTATGTCAAGTCTCACGTGCAAGTGATGCATCATAAATGCAAGCCAAGTCTCACAATGGCAAGTACCATAACAAAAAACAAAACAAAAAAAAAAAGCGTTGATTTGTGAGTTTTTAAGTTGCGGAGGCTGCTGGAGTCTCAGTGGTCGCAAAACAGCGAGCTGCTAAAATGGCAAAAGATGCATGCTGCCTCATACACAGGTGCGGATTACATACTAATCACTTTACTGCACCTATGCAAAACCTGGAGGGCGTCTTATACACCAGAAAATACGGTATCCTCGAACTAAGACACAGCACAATTATTTAAAGGGCCCATGAAACAAATTTTTGGGGCTGGAATAAATCAATTTATATTGGGATTTGACTAATAGCACATCGTTCTGTGGGCCAAAAGTGAAAAAAAGCAGAAAGTCAAAAGCCTGACTTTCGGTGCGAACTTGAGAACACAGCGGACTATTTCGTGCTCCCTTCCCTTCGTAAGCTCTCTGCCTTTTCACTGCAACACATCAAGCGGACCCCACAGCGCGTCATCGGGCCCCCGCATCGTGTCGCCGGACAGAGAACGCATGTCACATGGCACCGGACCTCACTTAATCCTTTCACCCCTAAGCTGACATTGCGGTGGAAGCTTGCGGCTCTTGCCGGACCAATCAGCCGCCTCCCTTTCATCACCTCTGACCTCATCCTCCTGCATCGGGTATGTGCGAGAGAGCATGATCACGTGACAAAGTGTGGCTGGCCCAACGAGCACGTAGCTTCCACAGCACTGTCAGCTCCAGGGTGAACGGGGTGGGGAAAGCAACTTTATGTCTGAATTTTGAGTGACGGGCCATTAATCTTTCTAGAGGGAGAATGGCTGTGCCTGGGCACGCAAGCGAGATTACGAGCGAGCAGAGGGGCTCCTCCTTTCCGTCTTCTTGAGCTGTTTAGTAGAATGCGCGATTTATGAGTTAGAGGAGGAAAGCTAAACAGGAAAAAGTTGGAAAAGTGTTTCATGACTCCTTTAATTAATGTAAGCTTGAGCACAGTTAAAGCTGTGGCGCTCATACAGTCTGGAAATTTGCGATAAAAGTTTGTCGCCTGTGTTACCAAACAATGTAAACTGCTGTAGGTCGACAAAGAAAGAACGGATCGACTTGACAAATTGCAGTACGCCAGTAAGTGACAGGAACAAAGAAAGCAACATGTAGAACGAAGATGGGACGACACACTTTTTTTTATCCTTGGAAAAATGTTTGTGTGTTGTGCTCGAATGTGCCTCCAACTTTTCCTTGGTAGTTCATGCTTGGAGTTGTTTGAATGAGAACTTTTCCATTGCCTGGTGGCACAGGAGCGCCAGCCAAAAGACTGACTGCACTTTTCGATGGTGCGTGGCCACTCTCAAGACTCGTGCTTTGAGAATACTCTTCCTTTGGTCCTCTCTAGCCAGTGTCTCTTTTGCTTGCTTTTGTCCGACATGCGCAGAGGTAAGCCGGATCGGCGCAAGGGGTGCCGCGCCGTCAGCCGTCCTGCTGTAGCATCTGCCTCAGCCACCGTGATGGGTGGCTGAGCTTGTATACTTCAGATAATATCCTCACGGCACCCTTGCGCCTAATCCGTTTATCTCGTGCGTGTCGGTCGGAAGCGAGCGGGGAAAAAACGACTGCGAACATGAAAGGAGGGAGTGTATGTGCAAAGAGAGTCTTGAGAGTGGCAACACACCACCAGAAAGGCGTGTTCCCCCTTGCGATGTTCCCCGCAAACTTCTGTTGATCTGTACTCACTTGTAATGCAGAATATGTTTTTATCAGCCAATTTCACAAAAAAGGTTCTGCAACATTTGGCTGTAACTGCCACGACCCCAGCATCATGCCCCATAGGGCACCACATGGAAGTCCCCCGGCAGGGCATTCTCAACTCGCTCACTCTGTGACATGAGCGAAGTGCTTTGCCGAATAGGCTATCCAGGCTCGGGGCGGTTTCATCACGCAAAGAGCGAGCTCGTTCGTGTAGCGCGTGAATGAGCTTGCGCACTTCTACTCGTCTTTCCAGTTGTGTAGAACCATCTTGCTTTGCGTGTCAGAGATGAAAATGAATCTTTGTAGCGGGTGCAGTCTCTTCCCTCAGGCCTAGTGCACATTCTGTGCTTACCAGTTTTGTCAGCATGATCCAGCTGGTTTCCTCAAACTTTGCTCACATAAGTCTGCATTTGTGCGACTCGGGGAAATAATGAGTTTGAGGCTTCATCCACCATACCTTGTTGCAACCTCATTTACTCTGCACACTGAAAAGCAGCCGTGCCTCGAAAGCCAATCTGGACATCATGGAGGGAAAATGCTTTGCCTGAAGGCACCAGGCCCGTTTAGGTGGCTTAAACTGGGATGCGTTATTGGGCATCCTTGGTTGCAGGTTGGGGGTACCGACGACCAGACACAAGAGCCCCTTCCGTTGGCAGAAGATCCTGCTCACCCTGGGGGAGGAGGAAATAGGCAAAGGTGGACAGGGTAGAGAAGGGGGAGAGGGGGAAGCGGGGCAAAAGCGGAAAGAGCGAACTGGTCAGCCCAGTCTCTCAAGAAAAGGCAGGACAAGCTCTGCCCACAAAGCTGTCCACTCTGGAGAGGTCAGCGGACTCTCCCCTCTCGCAGCGGTAACTCTGCTACAGTGGGAGGGCCTTGTGGGCAGAGCTTGCTCGGCTTTATTTAACCTGCACCCAGAGCATAGCGAGACTATTGGGAAGGCGCAAGTCTCGCCTCCTTTCCTTTGCAGGGGTTGTGGCGACGTCGAAGCTTGCCTTCGAACTCCAATTGAAGGACGCTGCCTTGAGGTCTGCCCACTCTCCGTCCAATCGGAGCTTGGCATTCCGACGTCACCACAACCCCTGCAAAAGCAGACAAACTTGTGCTCCGCATTAGGCCGACTACACACCTGCAGCAAGATTATGGCACCCAGAAGCTATGAATGTCATGCATGTGTGCACAAGTTACAAGATGTACAAGGTGATGTGGTGTTCCCAACTGATGGGCAGGGAATTCTTATGTTTCAGGACAGTGCACGCCTCAGCGGCGTTCTCTGGCAATGAGGGCGGCAGATCGTCTGGCCAACGCGGCCATAGGCCGTCGCTGAGCAGCGCCACAAGTTGACCATCGTAGCTTCTCAGGAAGTTTCTATCACGTTTTGAATTTCCAATAAAGGTCCAGTTTGCATTCTCCCTTGCAGTCTTGAACACTTCAGTGCTGTGCAAAACCTAGAGTGGCAGAAATATTGACACTATGGACCTTTCTAAAGGCGACTCTGACGGTGCCATTTTGTGCATACAGGAGTTCCGAAGGTGCAAATGGCATGGCAGGCGGAACGGGAGCAGAGAAGATATAGTGCGGTGACAAGCTGTGCGTGTGCCATCATCTCGTCCCTTGTTTCCTCCTTTTCTTTATGCCATCTGTAGAACATAGTAACCAGGCGAAAATGTTGTCTCTTTGAAAGCCATAGCTATGCATTGTTGTCTGGTCCAAAGTGCCCGGATGTGCCAGTCGCATATTAGCTCGCGAGCACGCACACGATTGTCCTCGGTGTCGTCTGCTTCCCAGAATTTGGAAACATGTTTTAGAACATCGCTCGCGTTATAACACAATGCGATTATACTGCACCCAGTGGCCATACATAATATTCAATGGTCAAGGAACCTTCAAGTTCGTTAAATTTTAGTATGGGATGCGTTTTTCGCAAACGAAGAGAGAGAAACATTCTACTCCGAAAACTCGGCGCCAGCAAAGGTCCTTTTACCCTCGTGAAGCTTGGATCCAGTTCAGCGCGTGTGACCGCTTCTCCGCCAATACGGAGTTGGCGGCGGCAGGGAAAAGGAACGCCACTCTGGCTCTGCAAGCAGAGCCTATACAGAGAAGCTGTCACTTCATCGAACCTCGATGGGGAAGTTTGGTGTTTAGTGTGAAACTGCATTTATTGTGGCAAAGTGGGATATGAAGATTTCAACCTATTTTTGCTAGTTTGGAACTTGCAGTGTTATAAACAGTATGTTTGCTCTTATGATAACATGAGAAAACAAAGGTTCAAACTAAGCTGAGGTGTACTAAAATAAAAGCATTGGTAATAAAACCGATTAAAAATAGAACCATATTTCAAACAGTTGGATAAGCACTCTATTTTGACATTAAAGGAGCGGTGCAACGATATTCAATTGGAATGTTTTTCACTTTACACGAGCTTACTGGCACCAGTGGGACTCAAGGATACTCGCACGCAACGCCACTGGCCAAGAAACTCCTTTGTTGCGGTGTAATTTCAAGGACAAAAGCGATCATTTTCATTCAATCTCTCCTTTGGAAAATTTGATGACGTAACGTGGGGATCGCAATACACCCATATGACGATATTTGAATGCAGTTCATAGATTGGACCCGAGCATTGCGTGGGCACTCGATTTGGGCTCGTGATAATTACTAGCTCGAGAAGCATTCGGGTAGTGGCCCGTGTCCAATCGCTGCAACGACGACAATAGCCGAGCCATAACAATGTCTGGAACTCAGCGCGTGTAATGTGCTTTGCCAACCCCAGCGCGTGGCTATGATCAACATTGGCGTAGATAATCACCTCCAGATCGCGTGGCCGCTTGTTTTGGCTGCGAGTTGAGAGGGTAAACGCTGCTCGTTTTTCTTTAATATTTTTTCTGTGACTTCTATTGCGTGGGGTGAAAAACGAACGCGTGTTTCATAGGTCGTTAACGTCAGGGATCCGTTTTAAGCGGTATTTGCGCAAAGTACAAAAATTGTTGCATCGCCCCTTTAAAGGAGTAGTGCAACAATTTTAATGTTGAAAGAACTTGCAGTTTGTATTCTCTATATCACTAAGTGACCAAACAGGTGTCATCTTGTCCCGAACAACTGCTATTCCGCTGCGTAATCGCAAAGGAAAAAAACTAATTACTTGCCGATCTGCAGCCACATGTGGCGGTTACAGGAACTACGGTGACGTCTCCTGGGGGATAAGCGTAAGTCAACAAAGCCTGTCCCGCTCTGCTGCTACATTCGCCGTCAGCACCATGGTGAACAGTCTTTTGTGTCCATCACTCACCGCAAACTTCAATGATGCGAATCGTAGAAAAGTCGATAATCACAGAGGAAGCGGCTGGTGCAGGCACGTATCCAGGGGGAGGCCCATGGGGCCCGGCCCCCCCCGAAATCTTCCATTTCGCTGGGACCTCCTCCCCCCTCCCCCTTATACAGCATTTTGCCATGGAGCCGGCAACCCCTGAAACAAAATCCTGGCTACGTGCCTGGGCTGGTGTGTCTGAAGAAAAGCCAACGGCAAATCAGGCGACGCCCCAGGGTACGTCACTCGAAAGATGTGGAGAGTTGAGGGACCACTTTGACCCTTCGATTAATTTCATTTTTTAAAATCAGAACCAGCGCGCGCAAGAAAATATGGTTTTCCGTTCTTTGTTCCATAGGCGACTCAAATTCTCACAATTAATTGGCCAAAGTTCAAAAATCGTAGCAGTTATTAGCCACGAAAAAAAAAAGCAAAATGACAAAGGCTGGAACCATGCAGTTGAGTTCATAAACAAGGTTCAATTATTGACTCTGACCCTTTCCATATTTGCCGGTCTTAGCACGGAAGTTTCAGTTGGTTCTATCGTACAAAAATGTGCAGTCCGAGAACAATGTGCAGCCATGGCTTGGCAGAATGGGACTGGTTTGCAAATACACCGGGTGCTAAAGTGCAAGCGGTTGGGTTTCATCTGGTCTAGTTGATGTCTACACTTGTTTACACTCAGATTTTATCTCCACCATAATTGCAAGCTAGTGCCCAATTCCCAAGTTTTCTACCTTCCACACTCAACTAACTCCGGTGGTGACAGAACTAGAGATTGCACAATAGGAATACCACACCACTTGTCCCAAAGAGCAAAGTGGCACAGAAATTTACAGCACCCAAACACTACTTCGGAGGATTGACAAAGACTGCCGGTTTCTTTTTACTGAGAACAATTTTTATTATCACTTTCTGCCATAGTGGCTACGCTGCCAAACATCAAAGAAAAGGGGACATTCAGAGGAAAAAAAATAATCATCAAACAACCCAGACATTAATTCACTTTTTGAATTTCCCGCATCCCAATGGCTTCCCCATTTTCCCCCACTTTAAAAATAATAATAAAAAACAACCTTTTACTCTTATGTACATGTGTCAAATATCTCTTCCCTTCCTTCTGCCGCCGACAGAAAAAGAAAAAGGAAGCATGGGTCGACTCGCAGCGACAACTCCGTCGACGCGTCTTCCGGCACACGGGCCTCCTTTCTTACATAACTACCGTAAAAAAATTGCCAACAAACCTCGCACACACAAAAAAAATGCTTGAAAAAAAAAAAAAGAAAGTCTAAGTGAGCACCAAACGTAGAGCCGACCGCTTCCGTATCAGGCTTGCCACTAAAGAAAATGTTTGGCTTTTGGTTAAAACAAAATTTCCAATTGCTCAAGCGAGGAAATCAGGACAAAATAGTAACTCTGTGGCGGCGTTCCGCACTTGACTCAGGGTCGGACAACAATGGTACGGGCCGGTTCGAGGGTGAGGAGGGCGGAGCTTGTAGGAGAAGAAAAAGAGGGAGGAGGTGCGTGCGGGCGAGGGAAGTCAGCAGTCGAGGAAGTTGGCAGCCATGAGGAGCTCGAGCGCAATCTCTGGCGCGATGGGGAACTCTGGGATCTCCGTCGAGCTGTTGGTGTAGCGCACCTTGTACGTGAAGTACTGGCACACCTTCTGAAGGACGTGGGACCTGCAAGAGGAAGCACGCCGTTGGTCTGCCGCTTCCGCACACACCGCGAGTCTCGGCCGCACGAACCGCAACTATGGTGCATCAATCGCACCCCGACCAGTGTGTCCGGCGTCTCATTGGGAGCAAACCCAGCTGTCGCACCTCTTGCGGCTAAATTGCGAACCACAGCAGGCTCGCGATAATTTAAACTAATATTGCATAGTTATGGTTCATTCAAACAAATTTCAAAATGTTTGGTTGTCAAACTACGTTTTTAATGTATTCATAAGCCGCTTAAATTGAACAGGCATTTTCGTGAGGTTCATCCTCTTTGTTCTCGCGGCCCCATTAAGTGCACATCTTTCCGTGCACCAGTGCGCTGCAGAGACCTACGCCATGCTGCGACATGGCAGCATGGCGTAGGTCCATATCACAGCGTCCGTGCAAGTTATTATTAAAACTCCCGTGCAGTGCCCGTTCTCATCACTCATCTGTCCTCTACTTAATAGCCCACATTAGACGACTTCTTGCCCTGTTGAACAAACTTACTTTTGTTTTGAGCTGTCATGTTTTGTTTTGTTTGAGTCCATGATAAACAACATTTTTAGAGGGATAAATAAATTTATGTCATACATTTCACAAATGTTTTGTGTGTAGCACACCTGCTTATGATCAGTAGGTCTATTACGTTATGTGGTTCTGATGCAGCACTCGGCTGGGATTACGATTAGTTATACGAATGGCTGCGCATACAAAGAAGATATTTTATGATTTCCTTGACACGGGCCTACTAATCATAAGCAGGTATGCACACATGAAACATTGGCGAGATGTATGATGCAAGTTTATTAGTGTCGTCTATTGCGGACTACAGGCCCTGTTGAGCACGCTTCTCACCGAGCAAAGGTGCAATGCAGAGTGCACTCCAGCGGGTGTTGCACTGCGACACCCGCAAAAGCGATCTCTGTGGCGGGTGTTGCTTCTCCGCAGTGCACCAGTGCACGATAAGGAGCGTGCTCGACTGGGCCTCAGGAACAGAAAGCACGAATTGCACGAAAATGCCGTTTGAATTAAAAGCGGCTCATAAATGTATTAAAAACATATCGGGACAACCAAAATTTTAAAATTTGTTCAAATTAACCAGGAATGCGAAATAGAAGAGTTTGCATTATTGTGAGCCTACTGTACTCCAGAGTGTGCTCGAGCCACGTCTTGCACCGTTGATGCAGACTGTTTAGAAAAGTATCGTAAACCACAGATGGGCCGCCAGTTTTGAAGATGGCTGCCTCACATTTTTCGAAAGATGGTGCCAAAAATGATCAAGGTACATTACATACATAAAATTCCTGCTTTTCACGGTTTCCCGAAGCATTTCGCCAAAACTTTGTCGACTAGTCTGAAGGAAGGCAAAACAAGGTCGGAAACTATGGATGGGAGCAGTAATAATGTGCCATTATAAAAATGAAAAAACTCCTGCAAACTTAAACTAAAAAGGTTTTCTTTGCACATTTATTGGTGTTTGCACAGGTATAGAAAACAAAGCTACAGTCAATGATATAGCGGGAATGGCAGGCAAGAGCTTCAGTCAGCTTACCTCCAGCGCAAGCTTCCAACGTCTGACAACGCTTCAATGTCTGGCGCACCTCGAGTGCGCGCACGCAGCCAAAGCATGGTAGAAGGCATGAAGTACGCGCTAGAGTCTGGGTGTTCGAAAGACGCGCCTTGCTGTTCTCACCCTATCAGTGACTATGGGCCTCACAGTGACCGCCTATGTTTCACAAGCAACCAACTTTGAATTACTAGTCCAAAAGTACATCTCGCAGATTCTAGAAAACGAGTGCTGCCGGGCATCGGCAGCACTTTGAACTGCGGCGACCTCAATTGCACCCGGCCGAGATCGCACTAGGAAGCCTCTCTTCTTGGCCACCGCAGAGAGAAAGAAGGAAGTTACCAAGCACCCTCCGACCCAGATCTCCCCCTAAAGAATGGGACTGACAAACCGAAACCCGGCTCGGTTCCAAGCAACGAGTACCGCACGGGGTGCGCTTGCCGCAAGTACTCACGGAATCTCCCTGAAGTTCACTTCGTTGGTTTCGTTTTCTGCGAACTGGCCTGCAAAGCAATAAGGAAAGCGGGGTCTCACCACTCTGAATCACGAGCACAAAAGCACGACGCCTGCAACACGATGTTTGATCGGCGTGTCCATTCGGATAAAAACTGAGGGAGCGAAGGAGATGAGGAGCGCACGGAGACATCAGGGCATCGAGCTCTGGTTGGAATGATTAGTGGGTAGCCGCAAAGCTAACCGCCTTTGTCCCCGCTCTAACGCGAAAACCGCGGAAGCGGAAGGCTGGCTTTCAGTGCTCAAATGCTTCGAACAGCGAGCAGACAAAAAGGGCAGGTAGCTTTGCGTCACTATTCGTTCCAACAACAGCTTGCCACTCTGACGTTTCCGGGCACTCTCATCTCCTCCTCTCTGTCAGTTCCTATCCATATACTGTGTGCCAATGCTTTTATGCTACATGTCAGGGATAGTCTAGTTTCTGCGCCGCCGCAGCCCTGCACTGCTGCACGAGCACGTGGCTCCATCTCGTGCGACTTTTACAGCGCCGCGGAAGCCACGCTAGCTTCGACGACAAAGCCCAAGAAAGTTGAAGCCGAGCACAGTGTCCCCTGATGGCCTCTGGAGCCACCCGTGACATGTGATCAATTATGGCAATCCTGGCGGTCTGTTGCAGAAGCAGTGGCACGACGGACGAACGTGCGCCACTAGAACCGAAAAAACTACGCCATCCTCGAAAACGTTGCGCAAAAAAGTTAACGCAGCACGGCTCCTACAACAGCCTCGGAAGCCGCCAACAAAACGTCGTCGACTGCCGCGATCGCGGCAACTCGTTGCAGGAGCAACGGCATGGCAGACGAACGTGCGCCGCCGCCACTTTAAGTCAACCGGATGCACGGAAGGGGTGTCGGCTGCAGCCGCCTCCGCCGCCTTGCCACTGCCAGGAACACGAGCATCCAGTTTTAGGATTTGTGACGTCGTCGGGCGAAAATTGGGCAAGACAAGGCAGGCACGCATTCCGAGCATCACACTAAGAGGTCGCAAAACAATGCGAGGCAGACACTTTCGACTGAAATTTTGAGGATACACGTCGCACTGTTTGCGCGACACAGAGACACACATTCTGGGTTAGAAGCGATGCCGAAACGTGCCTCGCTTTCGAGACGTCTGCCCCGAAATAAAGCATGTTTCGCAATTATTCTTCACTCGAAATGTGTATCGCTGCATAAGTGTCGCGCCAAATTTAGTGAACATTTTCCAGTGTGTCAGTCGCCTTTTGCTTTCCAAACTTTCTATCAGCAAGTCTCAAGCAACGGTGCAACTTATATGCATTTTTCTTCAAGTGTGAACCTTAACTGCTGAAAATTACCAAGGAGGTTACATTTCTCGTTTGATCTGTTGACGAGAACATTGAAACTTGCTATTGCTCACGTATACATTGCAATTGTAATATGCATGTGCCGGCCTTTCAATATTCAGTTTGCTGCACCGGTCGTTGAATATTTAAGTGCACACAGCGCTGTTGGTGGTATGGTCGCACTGCAGCTATCAATCACCGACCAAACGTAAGAGCCTCATAACAGACGGCTAAACTTCAAACCAGCCATTTTCTTCACCAAAGGACCGTACATATCATCCACTTCTAAAAGATACATGGCAAGTGAGGAGTCGCGCACTAAAGAAACGCGGGCGGTGGGACATTGTCCCTGCGCTGTGGCCTACAACTGGTGTTGTAATCGCACATTGTCGAGTCTCGCGGCGCCAGGAACGAGACCTTGTTCGCCTACAGCTCTACGGTTTTGGTTGCTTCACTGGGGTGCTACTTCCATCCTTGAAGGAACGCGAGCCGGTCATCTAGATAACCAACGTTTGGAACCACGGTTAAAAGCACTAAAAAGACGAACACAAGAAAGAAGACGAACACGAGCGCCAGTGTCTGTCTTCTCTCTCTTGTGTTGTCTTTTTAGTGCTTTAACCATGGTTCAAAACTTTCATCACCAACTTGCCCAAAAACAAGCACTTTTACAGATAACCAAGCCGCCAGTTACCTAAACTGCAACGATGCTGTTTCAAAAGCCCCTTTGACCACATCGACACAGCTCGCACAAAAGCCCATTCCATTCCCACTCCATTCCATGCAAAATGCACCCGATTCCGCTCCCACTCCACTCCTCCCAGTGCTGCAGCCATCCTATTCTCCATGTTGGATTAACCTGAGACTGGGGTCCCAGTCTAAAGTTAATACAACATGGTCAATAGTCACCAGCTCGCCTGCACCCTTAGGATATTTCCTCATTCCCTTCTATTCAGGTGTCGCGGAAGGGCCGAATTATTCCGGAACCATTCCAACTCCAGAGTGGCAACTCTGCAACACTGCTGTGCAGGCACTTAAAAAAGAAAACTCTTTTTGGGAGATCAGTGTCTTTTTAAAGGATTTTACAGGACTGCAATGACTCCAGAAAAAGGTCTTCAAAGATTATAATTTCGCATTTAAAGGGGCACTAAGGTGGATTTTGAGATAGTCTTTTTATGGTGCAAACTCAATCTATGCAACCCAAGGATCCTATCAAAGCCAAAATTACAATCACACGCAATCCTTTTCGCCCTTAAAAATGTGTCCGAACACCGCGACACGTCCCTGCGTCCCGAGATCCACATTAGCTTTTACGGCAAAGCAGGCCGGAAAGCCCTCATCACGTCTGGGGAGCCTGGAATTTAAGAGGGAGCAACTAAAACATGAAGCGCGTTCACAATTTAGTGGCAGACGCCTCCAGTGCAGATTGTCTAAAACGACGAGTATAGCATGGACGCCAAGTTTGTTCTTTCCTCCGCGTTCGTACCTTGGGTGCACTCAAGCTAGCGGGCTCAAGCATCGGTCCTAACAAGTCGCACGAATTGATTCCAAGAGCGCATGCGTGCGTTTTCGAGCGGTGAGGAGGACGGCGTGCAAAGAAGCTGAGCAAAGCTCAAGGACGCTTGCAGACGATCGAAGCTTTCGCCTCTTCCTCCTCGCAGCCTGTGCCACAAATGCGGGCCACGAACCGCGCGACCTCGATTGAGCAGTCGGGAAAGCTTGAATGCAGGCACACACTCACCGGGTCCTGACAGCATGGCCTTGATGGTGCCGGAGGTGAGGGCGTGGTTGCGCTTGATGATGAACTCGTGTCCGTCCGAGGAGATCAGCTTGACGTACATGGCCTCGGGGCCCTCGCAGCCCCCGTAGGCCCCGCCCCCGCCCCCCTCCTCCAGCTGCTTGTCTTCCGCCATGCAACCCGACGCCTGGTGCCGCCGGGGAACTGCGAGCAGGCAAAGCGGGGAAGACGCCATCAGCCAATCGGACGACGTGGAAAGGCAGTTCCGAACTCCCCAGCGGGGTTCGTCGGGAAGTCGAAGCTCGCTCACGCGATTGCGATTGCTAACGGCAGTGTGCGTTCCGACCCCTTGTGAACTCGGAATCGCGTCGGGTAGCAGGGAAACACTCGCCATTTTCGTTATAAACAACCTTTTTCTCGTAGATTAAACTTATGTTTGACCTTGCAAATACTACAAAACCTACGCTTTAGTGAAATGCAGTTCCACGGTCACCTCCTAGATGGCGCCAAACTGCCAGGCGGTGTTACGCATCCAACACTGGATTGGCGTGGATGGCCCGTAGCGTCTGTCATAGTCCACCTCATCGGACCAAAACGAATTGGTTGTACTCGTTTACCTTGTTCTGAGTGGCAGGTCTGTGGACGCCTCCTAAACCGAGGGTTCCCATAATGTCGGGGAATACCCTCTCGGCTGCTGAGAGGTTACGAAGTTGGGAAGACTTCCGATTGGCCACACGAAAAAGGATGGAGTATAGTCTCACAGAAAGTATGGCGAGACTGTGGCTTAAGCCCTGGGGCTTAGGGAAGAGAAAGAGCTACTCAGCTAACATGGACGGCTGTGCTTTCTTTCTTCACCGGCTACGAATACTACAGAGACCAAAGCTAAAGATAATGACAGCAAATACAAAAAGGGCAGCTCCTTCCTTTGCCCTTCTGTTGACAAATGCAGGGGGAGAGAGGGACATATTTTCAGATTTGCTAAAAAAAGAACTTGCAGGACAGCTGCGAAACATGGTAGGTTCTCCCAACCTAATATTGGCACAACCTTTCTTCTTTTTTTTTTTAATTTGTCAAAACGAAGTTTAGGTGTTTGTGACAAATTTGTCTTAAAGCTTATTCAGAAGATGCATCTTTTGAATGCGCCACAGTTTAGCGAAATCGAAATTTAGCAAAATCAGCCTGTTCACATGTGGCGTTTGACGCGCAAAACCTGTGACGTATTGACTGATGAGAATTTCACCAAACCTTCTCATCTGCACCGGGAATACCAAGCATTTCGCATCAAAATGATATAAAGTATGCCCAGTATGAAGAGACAGTCTGTTTTATTAATACCACTCAATAAACTTCGTCAGATTCGGTTCACTGGGTTTACTAGTCCTGCCAAACCCGGGAAAGACCGCGAACGTCAAAGAACAGGCGGATGATCTCAAAGCATTTCCGACATTTTTGCGCCGCTAAAAGAAGTTATCCCAAGTTATCGTTTATACACGGTGCTTGCACTCGTCGCAGCTGTTGATGAATCTGCACCACGCCACCAACCCGTACTGCTAAAGCGTCGTTCACACACTTTCAACCGAGTAGGACCCGTACGCACTGCTTCACCGTTTGTCGCTCGCCATGTTTGTTTTTCTTTTTCGGCTTTGGCTCGGATATGGAATCGGCCAAAAATCAGACTCTCCCAAAAGCTTGCTCCGCCTCGAAGGTCAGACGTCATAGCGAAGTCGAGCGGCCATTGGCAGCGTCCGCGTTTCTCCTTCAGGTGATTGACAGGCCTCGGTACGTTTCAGCAAAAAATTGCTCCAGAAGCGAGGAACACGCGCCACTTTTTCGAGGGCGCGCCACTTTTTCGATTCCATTCAGACGGGAAATCTGTTTCCCGAAGACACAAGATTCGCCAACAAGATGCATCGTGTGAATAGACCTTTAGCCCCCACCTCAACATACGAGTTAAAAGTAAAGGCATGAATATGCTAATAGCAGGTGTCCACGAGCATCAGCAGTGGATAAAGCAACTAGTCCTCAAAAGTGACAGTAACAAATCTGGTAACCACTTGTGAAATCATCACATACAGCAAAGGTGGTGTTTCAATACATCCTACGGTAACTCGAAGCAATGAACAAGCAGCTCAACAGTATGGAGCGTAGGTGCCCCAGCATAACGCACGTCAAAAGTCGCCCCTCTACTTCACGCTTTGAGATAACTCACTACGACAACCATTAAAAAGGAGACAAATTGTACGAGTCAGTAGTGTTGTTAAGTGCTCATTGCTATCATTATCCTTGGCCTGTCCGCGAAAAAACGAGGTCATCAAAAGGTTTCAAGGGCCGTTTGGGTTACCATGACAACTAGCGAACAGACCTTGCCCGATTCCAACTATTTGGAAGCGTAAAGAGCCCTCGAGCAACGCAGTAAAGGTTTTCAGGGGTGTGTACGTCTACCGACATCGGCTACGAAGCCTATTCTATGGCACTCATCACAACTTCTGCCGGCACATCGACTTTGAAATGTTCGTTTCAGTTTCGAACACTGCGGAACATTCCGCGTGCAATACGAATCCAACAGCAAACGGAAACAACGAAAATTTAGCTTCGCTCGTTCTTTTTTTTTTTCTTCCACCAATTTGTTTACGATATCGCAAGCATCGTTGTGCTAAAAGACTGCACCGTCACGCCGTCCTGACGCAAGAAGCGGTGACTGTGCGCCGACTGTGCTCTACGAAGCATGATGCCGCAACAAGCTCATTCATTACTCAACGCGGCTTCCACAAAACGAAATCCTATCTTTTGCAGTTTAACACAGAGGCTAGGAAGTTATCGTCACCCTACTACCCCGAGCTGTGAATAAACAGCAAAATACAAGCTTTTTCGCGATTGAATTGTATCGCTACTGCACGGCGGGAGACGCAAAAACTTGGGTGACAGAAAACGCGAGCAGTAGGAAGCGTTTTAGGCCTAAGCACTTGAAAAGCGGTTCGACTGCCAAGATTGAGGGTATTTGGTCACCTATGCGGTCACCTTGCCAACGCTCACCTTTGGGATAGAGCGGTAGTCAATTTCAATTCGAACAAAGTGATTTAGGGTAAATTCTGAAGGTAAAACGTACTCACAGTCGCACTCTGCGCTTTCCGAATCGTAAATTGCAGTTTCCCCCTGGTGGGTCAGTGCAGAACTAAGCAGACACGAAAACGGCTCGTCGTCTGCTACTGTTGCCGAGTTATGATTCTGCGGAAGAAACCCGTTGGTCCCCACCTTCCACTAATCGAAGAAATAATTAATCGCAACAAGCCCTGTATAAGAAATAAGAGCTGTTATCTTTCCTTCTGGTAATAAAAAAGTCCGCAAAAGCAATCAATAAAAAAAAAACTGTTTTGGGTTTTGCATTGTCACTTTGACTTTTGCTCTTTGATAAGAACTATAAGACGCTTGAAATACAGTTATGGTCGTCATCGTCGACCAAGTGCAGTGAGAAAATCAGGAGTCATGAACCGAATTCCTGCAGTAGCCCTTCTCTTACTGCGGCCAATCACGCCTTCATGACCTGGAAATGTGTGTAACCCAAGTGTTTCAAGTAGGACATCGCTGAAACAGCCTCACGCAAAGTAAAGGGTGTCTCCCCAAAAATTTTACAGGGTTTACAGGGTCCCCCCCCCCCCTTTCCCCGCATCCCCCTCACCTAAACCTCACAATGCACCCAAGGGCACCTTTGTTCATGAAGAAAAACAACATACACCTAATTTTGCTTTAAAAAAAAATGCAATTTTTTTTTATAGTACGCGAGAGTTTGAGGACGTGACATTATACCTGGAGATAAAAGAGAGGCGCAATGTCTACATAAGCGGACGTCCACCCAAGCGCCTAATATCGTAAAAAATAAATAATGCCATGGTGGACACCCGTAAGATACTTATTGCGGTTATAAAATATAATAATAATTAATAATAATAATAATAATAATAATAATAATAATAATAATATGTCAGTAATAAAGAAAGCATTACTATCTGTATTTTGCTCACAAGAGTATTTAACCTAACTTGTTATTTTCGGGCTGCTTTGTTCCCACTTTTATTTTTTACTTGCATATGTGACTTTTTTTTACAATATTAATGTTTTACGTCGTGCTGGTAATCGTCTTTCTTCCAGAAAATGACACCGTTCCATCTGTTTTTGGTAAGGGTTTCTGAACTCGATACCGGGAAAACCAGAAGCGACACCGCCAAGTGCGTAGGTCGAAAGCCCAATAGGAGTCTGCACAGACAATCGCCCAGACAAACCGGCGTGTGTCATAACCGATGGAATAGGAACACATTCTTATGGCGAATTTAGGTGGTCATTTCAATATCTTTGCCAAGGGCGTTCGCGTGGTCAAAGACTGGCGAGTGCAAGGTGGCACTTCTCAGGTGTGTGCCGGCAATTTACCGGAAAAAGTTTGCCCGAGCTCCAAAAGGTCGGGCAGCTTCTCTGCCAGACTGTATCCAGTATCGCCACATCTGTATCGGGAAAGGGAACCAATGCTCGCCAACTGAGCAGCAAATAGCGGAATCGAGTCGCAAACAAAGCCATCGCAACAACCCCCCCCCTTTTTTTTTTTTTTCATACTCATTTTCTAGCTTTAATGTGTTTCATGTTGCAGCATAACCTCAAAGGTAGCAGTCTTTCGTTAAAAGGCACAAGAAAACTAATTTTAAAGCTAATTAAACGATCTTTTAATGTGCACCTGGTGGAGGCATGTGGAATATTTTCCCTGAAATATTCTCCACCCAGGGGCCTTCAAACCTATGTTGAAGTCGATTATTCTGATTTTAATCAATCGCAGCAACAGCGCTGTCCAGAACAAGAGGTCAGGGACGGAATCTCATTTGACGTGGGATAAATGCATCGTTTCCAATAAAAGGACACTGACAGGGTATTTATGCTAGCAAAGGTTTTTATTTGCGCATGACACATGAGAACCCAACTACCCAGAACACAATTTGCGGCTGCAAATTCGTTTTCTTTCCGCCCGAAAACCGATGACCGAGAACTGGCCGGTTTGAGTCGTGCTCACTCTCTTCTCCGTGGTCACGTGCCGTTTTCTGTGGTTTGGACATAACCATATGTAATCAAAGTTGTGGGTCATCGAAGGCACCCACTCAATATTAAAAATAGAAAAAAATAAATATGATACCCATTGTTTGTGCCTTCTAAAAAAACTGCAAATATGTTGATTGAAGAAAAAAAAAGTTGCACAGCAAATTGACCGGCAACGCTCTCTTCCACCATATTTCTTTTTCCTCCCTAGTCCCGGTTTCGGTTTCGAGCAGTTGCGTTTTTTTTTTCACCTAATTAAAAATATACGTGACGCTGTAGCAAAATATTGATTGGGTATTCTTCTGACACCATGTTAAAATGCATGGCAAAAATAAAAAAAAAATATTTTGGGTGGGTGTTATTGCTTTTTAAAAGGGCCCCTGAAACGAAAAAAGAATGTTTTTTAAACAATCTGGTTGGGACACGAGTGTCAAAAAATTAATTTTACGCGCAAAAAATTTTTTAGAGCAATATTGACGTCGCGAGACGCGATTTAGTTGGTAGCCACCTCCTTTCCACTTGTTTTCTCTCGGCATTTCAGGCGCTTGGAGAAGAGATGGATCGGCTTGGCCATCACGTTGAGGTGGAGAGAGTGCATGACTATCTAGTTGAGGTAGAAAGAGTGTATGACCATTCCGTGACGTCGAGGACTTTGCGTGCAGAATTTAAAATAAATCTCGCGCCGTCCAAAAAACTTTTTTTTCTTTTCTTTAAGGGCCATTTTAAGAAACCTGCAGTGTAGAACAGTAGTAATGACAGTCATGATCACTAATGGGGCGTGTCTGCAATGTCGGTTGTCGCTACCTTGTCTAGATTTGTTTCAAGAAGAGCTCGAAGTACTTTTGTACTCGGCAGCTATTGCAGCAGGTCCGCGGCGTCTGAGACGAACCTTAAATTTATTATATTTAGAAGACTTGACCAGGTTAAAGGCCGACGAGCAGCCAGAAAGAAGAAAACGCTTTCTCTCTCTCTCTCTCTCTCTCAATTCCTCCTTTCTATTCGAGAAAGAGGGAAACCTGCCTATCTGCGGGGAGTAGCTCAGAGGTCCGCTCCTGTGAAGAGAGGAGGAGAGAAGAATGCGAGAGGGTGTAGAGGGAAGGAAACGGAACCGGCTTTCTGCCCGGCAGAAGACGAAGAGAATTCTCGCAGAAGAAAGGTCACTATCGTGGAAGCTTGCGAAACCACGTCAGTGCAAACTAGGCAAAACTTGTTCTTTTCTTTTTCTTTTTTCTCGATCAGACGGCTATATCAAATAGTTTACTACGAGGAGTACATTCTACTCCGCTCATTTGCATTAGACGACGCGCCTACTGCGCCATTTCCTTCCCTGGCGGTTTGGACGCTTCGCCGCTCCAAGAAAAGTCAGGAGACACCTAAGCACTTCTTTTGAGTTGTGAATGCGAAATAATGAATGTCCCATGGAACGCCGCGGAGTGATCCGCGGAGTTTTGTGGCGCGAGTTTCGAGTTGTGCTGCGGGGTATGTTTTAGAGTTTTGTGATGAAATTGCAGCGTTTTCACCTCAAGAACTATAGTAGAAAAAGTCCGGCTCCTCGCGGAGCATTACTGATTTTTCCCTTTATGTGGAGAATTAAGATATATGTACGTGCATTTTAGATTAGATATGTGTTATCTAATCAAGACGTATACGTTTCAAACACCAAAAGCATCGCTTCTTCCTCCGACAACCAAATATCGTAAGAACTACTTCACCCGGCGTATGAACAATGCGCAAAGCGTCCTTTTTTCTTGAGGTGAATTAGAATATAGATTCCTTCGTTCGCATGTTGGCTGTAGGTCTGAAACAATGGGGTGTCCAGACGAGCAGAAGCCCCTCCGACAATGTGGATGCTAGGCGGCGCCATGTTCGTCGGCGTCGAGTCGAGCAGTAGCACCGCCGGCGATGTGGATGTTAGAGGCGGCGCCATGTTCGTCGGCGGCGAGACGAGCAAAAGCACCGTCGACGATGTGGATGATGGAGGCGACGACATGTTGATCGGCGGCGAGACGAGCAGAAGCCTCCGAGTGCTCGCCTACGTGTCCATTTTAACCCGCGCGGCGCCCGTAATGGCATGGGGTTGCGGCGGCTAGTTTTATCGGCGCGCTGGCGGCGCAGGGACACGCAGCGCCATCTGGAGGCGGTCGTTGAAACTGACGCGCGCAGCGGCCAATGGGAGCCTCGTCGCCGCGCGCCAGCCAATGGGATCTTTGGGATCAGGGAAACTAGGTGCCATTTTCGCGCTTCAGACTGATGACATCGGCTCACTCCATGGGACAGTTAATGCTTTCGCAATAAAATACATATTTTTGCTCTAAAAGTGTTTAGGGAACAAGCTACGACACATACAAAAGCAAACACTTGCATCGACCGAACGGCTTGCGGCTCGCCTTTCGCCCACCGGCGCGAATGCCTGATAACCGCGACTTCCATGGAAATAGGTGGCACCTCCCACCACACCCAATTCAACGCGGAAAAACCTAAGATTGCTGGTCACCCAGCCATTAAAACTGCGCCAAACCTGTGCGCGTAGAGGCCATTGAATTATCGGGGAGTAGGATGCATTCCCCCTAGTAAAGTGTTTGGCTACACTTTGTTCATACCTAAGCTGACAGTATGGTGAAAGCCACATGCTCGCTGAACCAGCCATCCGTCTACCTTTTGTAACATGATCACGGTCCCGCTCGATACCCACCAACGAGGTAGAGAGGCTTAGAGCAATAAACCAGGAAATCAGTGACCCCCATTGGCTGCCGCCATGTTGTACAATTTTGACCATTAGATACGTGCCCGTACCAAATCCTGTGGCATTTACGCAAAACTGAGCAGATATTTGTATTGCGATCGCTGTAGGAAACATAATAAACTATTTTTCAATACTGTTAGCCGCAGAGATCAGTGTATAGCTCCAATAAACCCCCAAAATACAGCACCGAGGCTGACGGCATTTAGCGGAGTTATTGCGAAGCTGCTCCAGTTTTTGTCGTAACAGCACACTTTGGATTAACTTAAAACAAAAGAAACATAACTTATCGCGTCGGTACTTTAAATAAAGATCAATAAACAATTCTCTGCGCGCAGTACTTTGTTAGAGCCTGGACGTGAAACTATAAGGTCACGTGTCTAGCGGTCAAAAATGTGCAACATGGCGGCGGCCGGTTGGGAGTCACTTTCAGCTGCCAGTTTATTGCTCTATAGCCGCTCTACCTGGTTGACACAGTGATGAGGCGAACTTTTGCCGAATCGAAAATTCGGCGCCAAATCTTGGGATCCTGCAAAGCCGACCTTTGCCGAACTTTTCTGAAGATTCGACATGGTTACCAGACTTAAAGTTGATCTTTAATATTTTTCTAGCGAAAAACATGTTTTTTGTTTTGTTTCAATCTTAAGTGCATTATGCAATGCATATTGATACAGTTATTACTAAATACGGTGATATACTATAAGATAATTGTAACAGTGTCGGTTGTGTGTGTTTACTGGCACTTCTTGCAGAAGTGGCGTGACAAAGAGGTTGGGTAGTAGCGTGCGCAGTCACGAGTCACGTACGCTACGAGTTTCGGTTTTGAGGACTGGTCAGCGCAAGCCTGTAACTGTGTGTAAATTGTTAAAATAAAGACAATAGCACTGCGTTCTTACTCTCTCTTGGCGTCACTGTTTCGTGCGCGAAAACGAATGGAACGGTTGCTGTGCCTTCACCAGAAGAGATAAGAATACATGTTTTTTTATTTGAGTCACTTGACGTCAGCTTTGCATGAAACTGTGCGTTCCATATTCACAACGTCTCGTTTTCAACCTTTAAAATGCCGGTTTCTCGTATTAGGACCCACACGGACGTTTAGGAAGATGGGAAAAGTTAGGAATGTCGGATAGCAATATCGAGCATGATAGGAATGTTTATAGTTTCATGCAGATACATGAAAACCGCGAAATAATGCTAATAAAAAAGCAATATTATTTTGTTTTGGCACAAACTACTTCTGATTCGAAAACAGGATTGTTATAATTACGAGGAGTAATTTGAAGTAATTGCGAGTCAATGTTTCAACTACCTCGTTGCATCTCTGGAAAGGTCAAATGAAAATCATGTTATCCAGAATGTACCGCATCATTTGTTACTTGCGCGGTGGACCGCGTAAATTACTGGTCTATCTTCTGTTCTTGAGGCAGAAAATATTGAAGAGAACTATACTCGCAAAGGCTCACGAACGCACAGATGCCGTGTTGCCAACTCCAGACCTCGCCGTAACTGCTGGTTGTACTACATAATACGATGGTAACCGCACGACCGCGCGGCGTCCATTTGCAATCTATGGCCCCTTCGCATTCTCGCACGTTTGCAGATATTTGCCGAATTTTCGCCGAACTTTCCTTCAAAAGTTCGGCAGGTGCCGAACTTTGCCGATCCTGAAGTTCGGCAGATTCTGCCCATCACTAGTTGATACCCACACGCAGAGAGCGGGGTCAAGGAATGAGAAAGAGGTGGCGGTTGCTTGGGCCATCTCTTTTAGGGCTTCAGGAAAAGGGAGAGGAGAAAAAATTAACCACGAGACAGATATTCAATGCCATCGGTATCTCTTCCATCGCATGATCCTTGATAAATCAAGGTCGGCGATTGCCGAAACCAGCTTCGCCCGAGCATGCGCTGACACCCAATGCTCGTGCGTGCGTGGTGTGTGCGCACGCGTTTTTTAGCGTGTATGTGCATGCGCGTGTGCTCCTGTGAGTATGTGCATCTACAAAAGCGTGCTAGCCTGTTTGTGCGTCCCATTGCGCGTGCAACGACTGCAATCGTCGCCGTCCAAGGTCGCGCATCGCCGTCAGTCTCGAGAACAGCCGATGCCGTTCAAAAACGGGTTCTTGGCCGCGTGCCGCAAGTAAAGTACACTTACTTGATTGCGCATCTCCCAGAGAGAGAAGGACTCTCGGTCGCTTTTGTCGCTCCTCCTGTCCGAGTTTATATCGCAGCTCCAGTCAAACTCGGCATCCCCTGGGAAGAAGATCAAACGGTGAGTGTGCTTCGTCATGCTTGCTTTTTTTTCAACTACGGCGGCAAATTATTTGAGATATTTATTTAGTCGAGGATTCTGCCGGCCAACCTTTGAAGGCCAAGGCATGGCGTAGGCAGAACAACAAAGAAAAGTCAGCGAAGCAAATAAATAGACATAAACATTCAGTAAAACCAGTACGCAATTTAGTCCTTGGAGTTCGTTCTAACGAAGAAAAGTTAATCAATTATGTACTAGAAATTGTAGCAATAGAGAATATCCGTCACGCCGCGAAGCACTTCGTTCCACTCGCAAACGGTACGCAGAAGAAAATGAATATTGTAAAACGTACTTTCATGCAACGAAACTCGCGAATCAGTTTCTCGCGTTCAGTCTTGTGTCACGTATCACGTACTGAAGGTAGACATCAAACTTTACACAAGTTTTTGTCGTGTATTATGCTATGCAAAAATTTTAAGCGCTCTACATAACTCAGGCAGTCCAGACCCAGCATACAACGGTGAAACATATGTGATCATTTGACACACGAATAATAAATGAACCTAAGAGATTTTGTTTTTGAACCCCCTCCAACTGGTCTTTACACGATTGTGAGTGAGGGTCCCATACGATGTCAGCATATTCTAGTAAAGGACGGATTAGAGATTTATACGCCGCTGTAGCTTCGTTTCAGGAACCGAATTAGTTAGTTAGGAAGCGAATTGTATACACCGTTCCACTGCTCATGAAATCACAGCCTAACGGGCGAGTGTCACAGCCACGTTTCACAGCCACGGCATCCGCTATAGTCACTGGCAGAATGAGAACGTCAGGGAAGAGGTTCAGTCGTCCCGCCTCCAGCGCGAACTTCCCAGCCTTCGATAGCGCTTCGGCGTCTCATGCAAGCCTCGAGCGTGCACGCTAAGCCGAAGCACCACGGAAGGCAAAGGATGCGTGCTGTAGGCCGGACGTTCGAACGAAACGCCCTGCCGTCCTCATCCTGTCAGTAACTACATAAGTCCGTTTCTGGAAGGGTCTAACAACCTTAAAGTACCTAAGATGCTCGGAGGTGACGGATATGTTGCACTGAAGTTCTTTCGCTCTCCCCATTTTCGGTTGGTTTATCTGCCACGAGTGTTCCCACCCTCGTGTCATTTTCCCGCTGTAGAAGCGCTATCTTTGAGGCAAGCAAAAAACATAGAAATGGCGCAAAATGTTTCAATGGCGTCCTTTGTGACTTTGAGATTAGGATTTGCCTCGCATCGATGTCACGAGCGATGACCCTGGGTGGTTATCGACAGTTGCCAGCCAAAAGTTCAGATTGTGGGGAAAATCACGTGGAAGCATGGAGTCGTCGCATTCTTAAAGCGACGCCGCCAAAGTTGGGGTCATGACATTACTCTTACTTTGTCGACGAAAGCGTTATAAATCCTATGAAAGACGTCCTATCGACCGCTTGGCAAATCGTAAAAAGCCGGCCAGAGGGACACATTTGCTCGCACACGTCATCGAGAGGTCGATGTCTCATTCAAGTTGTGTCCTCGAGGACTACGCGAACTTTGCTCCTCTCCGTCGGTTTTGACTTACGGCGTGTTTATGGGCTTCTACATCCGTAGCATCCATCTTCGTAAGGGTATTCATGATTGCGTTAAGAGAAACACGACTGGTTGGATGTATGTATGTTTACAGCTCCGCATATAGATTTCATAGCTTCAAAAGTGGTTCGTTGTCCATTCGGGAGGCTGTACCTAGACTGGCAGAAATCACATAACCTAATCTGTCTTTTGATAATCAGAAGCGATGAGATATTTAATTGGTGAAAAGTTTTCTGGCTGCACGAGAGAGTGAGAAAATGAGTACATGAATGATGTGATTTAAGGTCATTCAAGAGTGACGGGATCTGTAAGCATTTTTAAAGGGCATTATCTAGAGTTCAGTTCTCTCATTTCTTTGGCGTTATCACTTATCACGGGAAGTAGTTTCTGCTTCCTCATTTCAAGATCGGAAACCAGACTAGTATGGGGATGCTTGTGGAATGGACAGAACGTACTTGGGTGGACAGCGCACAACTGGGCTTCAGGCTCGCATTTATGTCCTTGATTTTTCAAGTACGCTTTTTGAAGCGCGTAGAGGAGACGAGTTTCTATAATCCGCAAGGCTACGTCACCGGCCGTTGGCTAGATGGCGCCCGCTCCCATACAGTTGGTCCTGATGGCGCCAACGCTGGATTAAAAGGGGTTAGTCGAGATGGCAGATTAAGGCGGTGAGGGTGGGGGGATCCGGATACCCCTCCCCCCCCCTTCCTCTTGAGTTCCTTATGTGACAAATTTCAGGGCGGGTAAAAAAAAAAAGGGGAGGGGGGTTCTCAAACATCTAATACGATGACCTCCCTCTCTGTCTGGAAACACCTGTATCCACCCATTGGTTAGCCGTACACATCCGCCAATCCATACATCGGGAAAGACACTAAGAACTCTCAAGGCCCGTTCACACACTTGCGTTTGCTTACGACCGCGTGCTTTAAAACCTCTTCAAACTATCTTACGAGGAGATAACACACTGATGTTATCTTGGAGGTGCTCCTGAAACTGCGATTTCACCAGAGCAAAGATTTTGAGGTATTCGCACGATCATATGTACGTACTATTAATGAGAAATATCGCTTTGTGACATTGTGTTTTGAAGAAAAGAAAAAAGGGGGGGGATATACGGAAACTGGAAGTGTTTTATCACTACCCGATTTGTGGCACCAGTGTGTTCTCTTCTGGTACAGTAAGCAGTCGCAAGTGTGTGAACCATTATTTACATATTTTAGAAGGCTACGGCGGTTTCGTATCTATCCTTTTTCTTCCCTAAGGGTTCCAGATATTATTTTAAATGTATTATCAAGGTAGATTCAGTCGAATTCGATCAAACTTGCCAAAGGCAAAGAGACTTTAGATTTTTTTAAAGAAAGTTATAAGTATTGCTTATATCCGGAAACAAAACAAAACTACAGTAAAAAAAGAAATGAAGTAAATGTTGGACGTTGTTTAGAAACTGTTGGCTTCGCTGATACTGTTAGTATTTTGCAGAGAAACATCGGCAGCAATGTGGAACATATCACATATCGCTTTCTTCAAATCCTCCCTTTCATCGGATTTTTGATTTATGTTAAGTTTTATAAATATATCTTACGACTAAAGATTATGGCGTAACGTGAATGGTCTTATAAATGATGGCTAGTAAAGGGTAATAACTTTCATGGCATTGAATTGCCGTAGTTTCATCATTACGACTGCCACGGTTCGGCATCGAAAGCGGCGATCGAGTAACAGAAAGAGCGAAATAACATGGTGCCTGTGATTTGTCGAAGCTCATGTTCATCTCATGGTATTTTATTTTGTAAAGGAAACGCAAATAATGGTTAATTATATCGCCTGGAGAAGTCGTGATTATTATTATTAGTGAAAATTCTAATGTTGTTTCTCTTCCAGAAATCAATCCACAACGATGCTGCACACAAGCACCTTCTTCCTGGCAATTGTCGCCTACGGTAAATTTTTATCAATCTTTTTTTATTATTCGTACGTCATTAGAAAAAATATCATGAAGTATATTAAATAAACGGAAAGCGATAAGAGTTCTCAAGGACTAACAGGAAATAGTTACCGGAATATCTCGGTCGCGAAAATCCTTAAATCGTGTGCTGTTCACACCTGTCTATCTCCTGTCCTTGTTTTTATTTTTGTTTTGTTTAACGACAAAGTACAATACGATCTAAGAATGCCCGTGCGTCTACATTTCGCCAGGGCACTTGAAGTACCAGTCATTATGACCTACGGGGGAAGCTCATATGACGAGACCGAAAACATGCTTCATGGACCCCCGCGATTTGTCTTCAATTTAGCACACGAGACATCGCTGAAACATATCCCAAATATTATGTCAAATATATATATATATATATTATTTTTTTTTTGTGAAGTTATTGAATGTACAATTTTGGTCCTCACCGTGTTTTTCAAACTCGAAGTCTCTACCGGCAACAACGAAAAAGTGACGTTAGGGGAAGGCATGGGTTCACTCTTTGGACTCTAAATTTTGTTCCCAACTGGTTACAAGCAGTTTCGTGGTGTCAAATGAATGCTTTGGAAGCTCTCTCCAGCACCCGCGCACCAACACAAAACAAATGCTTGGCATAGTCTTTTCTTTTTTTCTTTTTTTTAGACTGCATGCTTGGCTGGCAAGCCTGTCTTTCACTTACGTCATGGCACTGAGAAGTGCGGGTATATTTGAATGTTGGTTTCCGCAACATTTTCATTTGCCGATTTCACAAAATCTATCATGAATTGTCGCGATACTAAGTAGCATAGCGGAAAGGGTAAACACCGGGGATTCAGAAAATATAGTTAGCTGGGGTGGCTCAAAAATCGCCGGAGCACCCCTTTAAACGTCAAAAAATAAAGTTTGTGTGCCATGCTGGAATGTGAACGCAGAAGTAATTTTTTCTTCTTCTTTTTACTGTGTAGCTTTTTAGAAAATGCCGGAAAGAAATCTGCAGTAAACAATCCCTTTATTTCAAACAAATTCTGCAAAAACACAAACCAGTAAGTGGTTGAAATCAAATATCACTAAAGAAGCGTGGCACTGGCTTCTTGAGAATATTTGATATTTGACATATTTCAGTGTGCTTCGAGGTCATCTTCACGTATTTGGGTATTTTTATTATATATATATATATATATATATATATATATATATATATATATATATATATATATATATATATATATATATATATATATATATATATATATATATATATATATATATATATATTTATTTATTTACCGGGACGCGAATCGGGAAAAGGACTTGCTATTAGACGTTTAGTCTTTAGTACCTCTTGCGCTTCCAGATTTCACAAATTCAGAGCAACAACAGCCTGTTAATTCACGAAGCTGTCTCTGCGCTCTTTAATTACGTTAACCACATTTCTTTATGCTTCCTTACTGTCACATCCCTCTTGCTTAGTAAGTGCACCAATGGGCGCTCCAGGCGAAGACTGCACGTTTGTTTCTCAAGTACCGCGTCTACAGAAATGCACCCTGAGCTTGTTTCCTCATGTTCAGTGTCGGCCTCTGGTGTCAGCGATGCCAACCACTTCCTGGACACCGTGCTCGGGGAGAAAGTGCCGGTCTGATCGAGGACTACCAAAGCCTGTACCCATTCGCGATCACGCTACCGTCCTATTTCGAGGTACGTCAAACTGGCCAACCTAAAATGATAAAAAAAAAGAAAACGGTTAGCATGGTGTTTTGTGCTCACCTACCCTCTACCCAATGCTTACTATTTGCGTATATAGCATGCAGGGGTCGCTATTAGCATTTCTGGACGACGGTAGACCGTTTTCTGCAGACTGAAATAAACCTTCAGAAAACATGGCGACCATGATTTTAAGTATCCAGATGACTGAACTAGCGTTATTCTGAAGTGTGGCTTTATTTAGTAAGCTCTTTAGTCTCGCTTAGACAAAAAAAGTATTCTTAACACGCATTGCAAAAAAAAAAATTGCTTGCGCAATTAAGGTATTTGGTTAGGGGAACAAAATATAGGTTAGTATCATCGTCACCATGAGTTAAATAATAAACTAAAATCTGTTAAGGATTCTAATTAATTGAAATAAATACATGGTTCTAATTAGAGACCTGCCGAACGTCATCAGAAACCACTTGCGTTAAGGTGCCACAAGGCAGACGACTGACTGCGTGAGGACGCGAATGATGACACTACCACGTGTGCTTTTCATTCCCGATTTCGGACCGTCCGCCTGTGAGCCTGTGAGCGCGCACGAGTGACACCTTCACCCCGCGCTTCCTTCACGCCCCATATCTTTCCAAAACTTACCTATTTAGTGACTTTCGCTTTTCGGTGACGCTCGGCAAGTTTCCAATGGCAACCATACGTTTATTAACCAAGGAAAAAGTGAACCACCAGATTTAAGTTAATTATCTGACTTATGATGACGACTTCAGCTCCCCACATTATGTTCACCCTGGTCGGTAACCACCTGCACGCACCGAATCAGTGCTGAACTTTCACGGCTTTCTTTTCAAACAAATTACAACAAATGAAATCAACTGTAATAAGGTGGTGAACTGGGCCAGTTGGTAGACTTACAGAGCATGATGGGGAAATACAGCTCAGAAAACACGGACTACGAAGAGGAACATACACGAGATGAAAATACTGTCGCGTATGTTCCTCTTCGCAGTTAGTGTTTTCTGAGCTGTTTTCCCCATCATGTATAATAAAACCAATAGATAATATACCCGTTTCAAAAGTCCGCGCCATAGCTAGCCTGCATGTCCGCCATTGCTTGATAGTGTCGGCGTTCGGCGAGTACTATGATCTAATCACGTGCTTTGGGCCCAATGGATGGATGGATTGATGATATTGGCTGTGCCCTCTGTAGCGGGTGGTAGTTTGCGCCTCCTAGAATGGCGATCATCAGTGTTGCCTGATGGACTTTTGAAAAGAGTCTCTTCTTTCTCTTCATTTTTACATCGACAACAGATACTCCAGCACCAATATCCTCACCAACCGGGCCCTTCAAGTGGACGTGTCCCACGGCGAATACAGAGGCTTCCACGACGCGGTGAAGCGTCTCGGCGATTGTCAGGCACCGGTGCTCAGGGACGGGAAAGACGAGCATCAAGTGCACCCTAGATTTCGCCGGAATGACCGCCAACTACACGACAATGGTGAGGAGGGAAATGGTTTATCGCGGAGTATAGCTCGATCGTCCAATGTAATTAAAAAAAGCGCACAATAGGGCAATAAGACGAGTCTTTTGTGCGCTGTTTTTAGTAGTTTTCACGATCACCGACTCGCCCAGCTTACAACGTTGATAAGCATAAAGGCCGACTTTGCAATCGCGAGTGTTTTGTGTTTCTGTTGTGTTCCTAGTGCTAGGAAACTCAGTTAAAATATGATCAAGTTCCTAAATTAATTTTAATGTTGACGTGTTGTGTTTTAAGAAGGGTTAATTTACTACAGGCAAAAAATTGTCTGCCACAGCGCAGACCGTTTTTTTTTTAAAGGTTAAGACCAGTGTTGGGCAGAGATATCCCAAAAAGTATTCAGGAGTACAAGTGCTGCGACACATGCATTTTATGGTCAAAATACATATGCATACATTTTTTTTTTATTATACTGATACACTTCCGCGAAAACGGCAAAACAGAATTCCGGGATACAGATACAAATACATACCTAAATAAATGTTCTCCAAATGGTGGAGGGTAGAAAGGGTGCAGTTCATGGCAAGTGCAATCGACAGGGCTTGTGTTCCTCTGTCAGTGTCAGTTCATGCCCCTCCCTTACCTCAGACTCTCCATCTATTCACAACTACAGTCAACCACCTAGAATGGCGCTAAAATTATTGTTGCCGAAAGGAGGTTTCCGAGTTTAACGTAAAAACCCATTTTATTTTCTGCAGCAAACGTACCGAGATGCCTAAGCTTGACAAAGTCTTCAAACACAATTTATACATGGCAAATGTACTTCGTTGCTGAGAAACAAATGCATTTTTTTTCCAAGTGTATCTCAATAGAGAGATACAGTTGTTCAGAACTATTGCTAAGATACTGTCACGATATATTTGTATCGCGATACTGCCCAGCACTGGTCAAGGACACTAATTTCGGCCAGCCTTGTCTACTCGCCGAGCTCCATTCTGTAGATTGTGGCGATTGGCTCAGCCAAGTACTTTGTGGGGAAAGTGGACGTCCCAGACTTATTAGAGTGTAGAATGAACACAATCTAAAAGCTTAGCAGTGCCAATTAGAACGGGCACTAGTTTCGTCCACGTCCTTCGCCTGGTCCTTACACGTAGGATGCTGGGGCCCTATACCCGTTTTGACCTCAAGAACCGTAGTAAAATGTCCGGCTCCTCGCGGAGCATTACTGATTCCCCTTTATGTGGATAATTAAGATATATGTAGGTGTATATTAGGTTAGATATATGTTATCTTATACAGGCGTACACGTTCCAAACGCCTAAAGCATCGCTTTCCCCTGAAAACGAAACAATACTTGGAGGAAATTAAGGAACCGACGACACGTGTTTGAGACCACTGCTAGAGGCCATCCCAATCAACGCTTTCTGTGCGCCGCCATCTTTGTCTGCTGCAGGCTTTGGAACGCCTTCTGAGCACGCGCTGTCGCTCTGTTGTGCGTCATATCAGACGCTGCGCATGCGTCCACAGCTCAGTGACTCAGCATTTTTTGCCCGGTGTGATTAGCCCCGAGAGCGAACACAAGCGTCGCTGCGGTCGCCGCGCCTTGATTGGGTGAGGTGTACCGTGACGTCAGGCGGAGGACTCCGCTCCGCGATCTCGCATCGGCTCGCTTCCCAGCACCGGTTTCCTGGTTTGGCGTTGTGTGCCGCAAGCTCTTCGAGGAGCTGGACCTCGTTTACCCAGTGTACAAGACGTTGAGTTAGGCCGATATTGACGTGCTTCCGTACATTTTATAAGCCTGCTTGTCCCTTTTACCTTTAAAATGGGGTTACAAATCCCGAAAGCTATCGGCGGAGGCGATTCCGCCGATGAACCTCCCCGTCCGTCCACACGACACAAGGCAATCTTGCGAGGGGTCGGTGAAGTGTTTCAGACGCTGGAATTCTGTTCCTTGCATGTTCATGATTTAGGACGATATTACATCCCGCTTTCAAGGCATTTGAAGTGGCATTTATATCATGGGCCTTTGGGTGGTCGGCAAATTAGCTCGCGACCCCGACTCTGCGCTGCCACTCTGCATGCGCTGGTTCGCAGATGTTTTAAAGGCCCTGCGTCTGATGATCTTTGAAGTGCTCGTGGAACAGGGTTGTTTTACATAAATGTAGCTTCTTCGTGAATTAATTATATAGTTTATACACCTATGCAAGCATATTTCTTAGAACATGCACAATTACTGGAAATTAGTTTGTATGGTAGCAGCAAAAATGGCCGAATTGCCCCCAGTTGCCTGTATGATATGTATTGAACTGCCCAAAATATGCACAGCAATAGTACCGTAATTTGGAATGTTTATACTTTTTCCTGACATTCTTTATTCCAGCCTTGGGTATTCGGAAAATACACCGTTTAGTTTTAATTGTCATTTATTTCCAATTAAAAGAGACACTGCTGCAGGTCCCCAAAAGCTTCCTCAGCCTCCAAACTCCCTACAGCTGGACTCTCTGACAACAGAGGAAAACAGGCGTAAAAGCAAGCATTCGAACGTCTGTCCAGTGGTAGATGCAGCACTAGTAGCAGAAAATGTGGAACCTGTGAAGGGTGACAGTCTGCGTGAGAAAAACTTCTGGTATTTTAGCTTCAGGACAATTCGATTTAAGTAAAATCTCAATTTTAGGGCTTAAGGGACTAATAACGAGCTAGGCACCTTCGCTTACGTTTGTTATACATTACTTGAGGGTTGATATAAACAAGTCCACAGATACCACCCGTGTAGTTCATTGAAATACTATCCGAATCCAGCAAAGGTCAAATGCGAGCAATGTATATAATAAATGTTCCTTGTTTTTTTACTTTACCCCTGCACTTGGGCTGTCTTACTTGTGATTCTCTCCCCATGGCCCAGACTGTATTTAGCATGTTGCTCGAGCAGCAAGCAGCTTTTATGCTTAGGCGATCTTGTTTAAAAACAGAGATACAAAAAATAGTATACATAACCTGCCAATTCATTCAGACCATCAGCAGCATTTATTGTGTGAGATGTAAATCTATAGTGATGTTCCTGCAATTGTGGCCATATTTCTTTATTTTCATATACCAGCTGTGATTCATGCGTTGCCTGCCCTGTCAACCAGGCTTAAAATGTTGGTTGAAGTTTCGCCTGCAGCCACAGGCCATACTTCAATAAAGCCACATATAAAAATTTACACTTCCTACAAAAAACACGCCAAAAAAAAATTAAATAGAAGCGAGCGCGCCGACAGCTAGCGTCGTCACAGCCTCCACAGGGCGAGCGGGGCGAGTCGGGGAAAAATTCTCTCCTCGCCGTGACGTCACCCCGGCTCGCCGTAAGGGGCGCCACGCGAACTTCTCGGTTCTAATAAGCGCTGAAAAACGTGTATACAAACCCGCGCTTTCCTGCATTATACAAATACCACTTTCTAAAAACAAAAGTACAGGAAAAAACCTTAAACTGCACCTAGAGCAATCCTTCTTTCGTCCGCACATTCCGCTGTACATTCGGTCCGGTCCTGACTTTTATTCAAGGTCACGAACCGACTATACTCCGTTTCACATTAAGTGCGACCGCAGTCCAACGCTACACAATTGGTAGGAGCCAATCATACAGCGACAAAAGTGCATCGTCATGCCTCTCGTTGTCTTTGTGGGGTCTGCTATCACCGGCTAAACAAATCACGCGCAGAAAGAAAAGCCCAGAGTCGCGGCGTGCGTGATCGGTTTAGTTCGTTATGCGGAGCGGAAGTTCGTCTGCTTCTTTGCAGGGGGTCGTGGTGATGTCAGAACGCCGAGCTCTGATTGGCTGTGATCTGAAGGGTAGTGGGTACACCTCAAGGCAACTAGCATTGAGGTCTACCCACTATCCTTCGAATCAGAGCCAATCAGAGCTCGGCGTTCTGACGTCACCACGATCCCCTGAAAAAGAAGCAGACGAACTTGCGCTCCGCATAACGAACGCACGATGGCGACGAGCTTCGTGACGATGGACTCTTAATGATGCCTGATTGGTTCCATCGGAACTTAGCGTGGGCGGCGGTAATAATTTCTGTGAAACCGAGTGTGAGGCTTTCTATAGATCTTTGCAAAAATCCTTCTGCGCGCTTCCGTCTTTGTCTGCTGTGCCGTGCAATGCCTTCTGAGCATGCGCTGTTGCTCTGCTGTGCGGGACATCGGACGCTGCGCATGCGTCCACAGCTCAGTGACTCAGCATTTTTCGTCCTGGTGATAAGCGATGGAAAGGTCTATAATCGGTGCCTCCTACTCTTCCCAGACCAAGGGAGACAACCTCCTCGCCACGGAGAAGACCATCTGGGTCCGCGCCGTCGTGGTCGACACCACGGGACAGTTCGAGGCCGTCGCCGAGCCCGGACGCAACGGTAGTCTCCAGACCTTCCAGATCGACAACCTCAAGCTCCAGGTCACCAACGACGACAACCTCAAGTTGAACCAGCGACGCCAGCGGGAATTCACGCGGTACTTCGAGGAAATCGTGAGGATCCGCCTCCTGGACTTCTTCTACGACAACTATCGTCGTGTGCTGGCCAGGGCGGTGTCTTCTGTGCCGTTCCCCACACGCGTCGCACGATTCGGTCAAGGAATCTATCAAGGGCTAATGGGCGAACGAAATAAAAATGTGGAAGTCCGAATAGAGCGGGAAGGTGATCGAAGTGGGTTACAAGAAGTTGAGAAAGAGCTTAGTCTAATATGTGTCAGCCGAAGCTTTGCTAAGGGACTTGTTGTTTCACAAGCTAAGTCTCTTTACGAAACGTCGGCTGCCACTTCGAAACTTCCAGGAGTTATTAAAAAAACAAATATGACAGCGTGAAGGAACTAGTGAAAATATAATCTTAAGAAACCATACCGATAGACTTAGGACCATGCGGAGAAACGATATCCTGTTTCCTGTGTTCCGCGTGTGTGTGTTGTACTCAGCAAGACCTCAGAAACGACGTTTCTCACTCAGTGCTATATGCTGCTGTCATACAGCACAGATAGAGCAAAGGAGAATACAAAAATAATACCTCTACCTAGAATCCTCCATCGCCAAACTGCCTCTCCCTCAATTTTACTATACGCGTGTGCAAGCAGCCACGCTTCAAAAGTTAGTCTGGTCAGTGTGTGTGTGGAAAACGCATCGTCAGTCTGGCTGTCGTCACGGCATGCGCCATGACGACAGCAGCGCCACCGCAGCGCCGTTACGTCAGAGCCGCTTGTTGCTCTATAAAATCTCTCTGCTCTCTCTCTCTCTCTATATATATATATATATATATAAAAGAAGCTGGCGGAGGCTTGGTATCTATTCGTGTCGAGGTACGAGACCCGTTTTAGGCTGCAGGTTCCGATGTCGTTGAGTATACGAGTCAGATCGGTATACGGCTAGCATCAAGGAACGATAACTGTCACTCCGGCTTTAACGCCGGAACAAGGGGTCATGAGGAACGAAGACGTACCTGTATGCAGTGGCGTCACAAGGGGGGGGGGGGGGCGGACCGCCCCGGGTGCGGGGCTCAGGGGGGCGGTCGCGGCGGGCCACGAGGGGGGGGGGGGAGTCGCGGCGGGCCACACGAGAGCGGGGGGGGGGGGGCACGCGAGAGAAGGGAGAAGCGGGGGGGGGTCGCGGCGGGCTACCGCCCCGGGTGCCGCTGACCCTCGTGACGCCACTGCCTGTATGGTTACTGAAAACTTAAGAAACGCAGAACGTGGCCTCTTTGGGAATTCTATAATAGCTCCGAAACCAATGGGATTGCAAGATTAACCGATGAGAACACGAAAGAACGAATCACAAAGGAAAATAAAAGAGCCTTAAAGGACCAATAAATGGATTTCGAGATTGTTTTTTTTTTGTTATGACGCTAATTTAACATACGCATTCTAAGCATCCCAGAAAACCCAACATTACAATCACGCATGTCGTTTTTCTGTTTTCAAAAATGCGACCAAACATCTCGGTACGCTCTTTTTCTGAATGCTACAGATAAAGGTCGTGTCGGTGTGTCTGGTCGCGCTTTTAATACAGAAAAAAAAAGTGCATAGTTGAAATATGATGATGTTTAGGGCAAATAAATTGAGGTTGCGCCAGAAAGAAGGATCTCAAAAGTTATAATAGAGCATCGAATGCACGCTACGCCTTTCCGATAAAATGATGTTGTCATTTGCCTGTACATAAGCTAAGTCACGAATGTCGTTCGCTGTTTTTTTCTTCTTTATTGCCGTTACATAAGCGTGCATAAAACGCTTCACGATCAATAAACTGTATATGCTCGCTTCTAAGACGTGTCTGCCTTTTTTGGGGATGACGCTTGACACCACGAAATTGTTCACACCGATTCCAAAGTCTTCAGGTAAGAAGCCTTTTGAAGACCTCTCTACTGCCCAGGGTTAAGCTCCCTCGGTGGACATGCAACAAACGAGGAACGGCGTGCACCGAGCAACGAATTTTTCCAAGAATATCTAAAAACAACACACATAAAAAAAAAAGCGCCTCAGGTTTCGAGTTTTGAAATAGCTCCGAGTGCACACCAAGCTCATATTTCGGGTTTTGCCCCTTAACTCCTCTGCCAAGAGAGTGATAAGGTACCGGAACAGAACCGGATTGGGCATAGAGTCACAAAGCTGGCAGAGTTATCTTCCGAATGCCCCCGGAGGAAAAAGGAAAAAAAAAATCTCGCTCTTGGCTCGTATTTTCTGTCTTCCTGGTCTTCAGTCGTACAGGAGGAGTCGAAGCTAGTCCATTCCTGCGGTAAGCATTCTGAATCTTCTTTATTTAACGTTAACGCTCTCATTCTAATACCTGCAATAACTTTTCTTTTTTAACGTTACGCATGTCTCCGAACAATGAACACCTCAGTTTTAATAGGGCTTCAAATTATAAATTTGAGAACAAAGATGTATTGTTTTATTGTAGGCACTTGATCGTCGCCAATGTAAATATTGGCTAATGGTCAAGGTCGTCTTCCGTGACTATTATTATTGTTTCCCCGAGGATACGAAGTCGTCTTTCTGGCAATCTAGCAATATTTCCTGCTACCGCTCGTTCATGTTTGTGTCCTTTTGTGGACAGCCAATGAGGCCGAAGGCCATGAACAGTTGCAAGACGTATTTTAAATATGTTGAAGAAGGGTTTGCTCAATGTTGCTTTGGTGAAACGGGGTATTTGTTCCAATGTGCACATTAAAGAGCATTAAAACAAAGTTAAACGAATGTTATCTTTTTGCGCCACTCACTGAGTTTTTGTCCGAGGCTAAGAGTATGGTTTATTAGTATTTGCGGTATTTCGAAGTATTTTTGGTTTGGCAAACAACAGACATATGGCTGCTTTGAGTTCGTTCCGTTGTAGCCCTCACCTGTTCACCGTGCCGAACACAATTGCGTTATGACAGTTTGTGGAAAAATAATATCGAATTAATTTGTGAAAATCGATATCCTTTCAGTTGCTTCTCATAGCAGCCACATCAAGTTATGCTAAAAAAACCGTTATTGCTTTTCGTGCAATGTATATGAGCCATAACACAGAACTCTGCTTGTTTTTTAAATGCCCAAGGACGAAGATTAGCAATATGATTTCTAGAATATTGTCGACACGAGATATATTGTCAGTTTAAAAAAAGCTCCATCGACAATTCGGAACTCGATCCCGCTACTATGCACGAAATGTGATGCTCTTCTGAAGGATTGGGTTCTGACAAGCAGAGCCCTGTCAAAGGGGCGGTGCAAAGATATTCAATTGGAATGTTTTTTTCACTTTACACGAGCTTACTGGCACTAGTGGGACTCAAGGATACTCGCACGCAACGCCACTGACCAAGAAACTCCTTTGTTGCGCTGTAATTTCGAGGACAAAAGCGAGTGTTTTCTTTCAATCTCTCCTTTGCACAACCTGATGACGTAGCTGGGCGGTAGCAGTACCGCCCAGTGACGATATTTGAATGCGGCTCATAGATTGGACCCGAGCATGGCGTGGACACTCGATTTGGGCTTGTGATAATCAATAGCTCGAGAAGCATTCGGGTAGTGTCCTGTGTCCAATCGCTGCAATGACGACAACAGCCGAACCATAACAATGTCTGGAACTCAGCGCGCGTCCTGTGCCTTGCCAACCCCAGCGCATGGATATGATCAACATTGGCGGCATATAATCGGCTCCAGATCACGTGGCCGCTTGTTCTGGCTGCGAGTTGAGGGGGTGAACTCTGCTCGTTTTTCTTTATTTTTTTCTGCGACTTCAATTGCGTGTGGTGAAAAACGAACGGGTATTTCACAGGTCATTAACGTCAGGGATCCGTTCTAAGCGGTATTTGCGCAAAATACAAAAATCGTGGCATCGCCCCTTTAAACTGAATGTTTGTGAGGGGCTTAAAAGAAAACAACAACAACAACAAAAATGCAGTAGGCAAACGAAGTCGGCTTAAGTGTTTTCGAAACTTCGCAGAAAGAACCAGAGGAAACTGGTTTAAAACGAATTTGAAGTAAAAAAAAATACACATGAGAAGTTTCGCAAGTTCTGAAACTCGGTCAGCTTATCGCGCATTTTACGAACTTGTGGAAAGTGATACGGCAGCGACGTGCATCTTTGGGGATGCCTGCGATCGTCGCTGATTAAAATGTAAATCTACGAAACCGGAAAAAAAAAAACTATTTATAATTAATGACAGTTTAAGAAACGAAAGGTGTAACTTAATATGTTTCACGTTTCTCGCACCAGCACCATCATAAGCACAATCATGAAACCGACATTTTCAAAATGGTATATATACGTTCGCACTTGTAAACTAAATTGAGAACAAATTAATTTTAGGTGAAAGATATTTGATAAATATTGTGCACTTTTTTTCTCTCTTCTTTTAAGCCGACCAGAGGTAGGCTTGCCCTACAATGGTTCGCATTGCGGAACTAAATTTAATATTGTTTCTTCTAATTTTTGGAATTTTCGGCGATGTTAGCTAGCATTAGACCTCTGTCTAAGAACCCTATTTTCTGGGCGACAATCCACACCCGGTGCATAGTCCGCAAAAGCAAATTTTGCGTAAAAAAATAAAAGTGTTTGCTTAGATCAGGGGTGGCCAAGCAGTGCCCCCCCCTCCCTCTCCCTCCACACACACACTCCGCCGCCTCCCTACACACGGTACAAGTCAAGAAGGTAGCGGCAAATGCCCCTCAAGGGAATCATATATCCCTCCGCCACCTCCGCATCCAATAGCGTCCCATCGTTTCCGTGACGTTGCGGCCAACGCGCGAGGAGGGTCTTGCTTTTCTGTACATATTTGCTTTATCTTTCGACTTTGACTTAGCGTTGCGGAAGCCACGAGAGGGAGATTAGAGTCTTCCCCCTCCGATGGAAACAAAGACGACTTTCGGGGATTAGCGTCCCCCTTCGATAGATACAAAGGCTGCTTTCAGGGGCTCAGCTTCGCCCTCCGATGAATACAAAGGTCGCTTTCTTAAAAAGTAGGGGTCGAAGACAAGTTGGCACCACTCTGTGGCCATTATCTATCCATTGAAGCGGAACAAGGAGCGTTTCCAGTGAACTCTTCTTTCGACTGCGGAGGGATTTCAAACCGGCGCATCACGCTTGTGGGAGGAGCTTCTCCTACCTTCTTAACTTGTAACCGACTATAATAGGTCACACGAGCACTTCCCCAAAAGAGAAATGGAACGAGTTTTGAATCTAAAGACGGGTTGCGGTTTGATAGTCTTGTGCTACTGCTACATTACGTATACAGTTGGACTACTCGGATTGATTGGAAGTAATTCGAGTTTCGTTTATTGCTCTAAACAAACTTGACCCCCGCCCCAGCGGCTCTTGGAAGTTTCGTGGTTTGGTTTGCGGCTCGTAGGCAAGGTCTCGCCTGGCCATCCCTGGCTTAGATAGTCAGCACCCGGTGCATAGTCAACACGCCGTGCATAGTCCGCACTTAGTGCCGAGTCCGAGCGTAAAAAGTATCATGCACAGCACACCTTGACAAATGCCCGCTGTATTAGCTCGCAGAGAAGCTTGTATCATACACAAATCAACATTAATATACTCTGGTATACATAAAATCCTTCACTTCTTGTCACGGTGAACGACCTAGAAAAACAATCCATGTATATTCCGCACGTGTAGACAGTCTGCATCGGGTAAGATTTAAGCTTTTGCATATGTATAGTCCGCGGACTATAGCCAGAAAAATACGGTAATGTGTACATTAAACGATAACCAAAAATAGAACGTACAGGTATGACTAAAGGACCCTTGTTTATGGGAATACAATTCAGGTGATAACGATGCTTTGAGCAAGCCGATATTCGCGAGACAATTGTTTACACTGGTTATTTTTTCCTTAGGTTCTTAAGTCCAGACATGTTGCGGTACGGAGTATTAGCTATCGCTCTGGTAGCGTGTGGTGAGTATATTTTTTTAATATTTTCTCGACCATCGTTTGTTATACACCGCGGTTCATAAAACGCGCTTGGTTCGTAATGATGCACACTAAAATATTTATGATGAACATGATTATTTATTTTGAGGCCGCACGTATTATAGTTAAAGATGGGTGGTGCTAATTCAAGCCCATAGAAATAGAAGGAGAATAGCTGTACATAAAGAAGAGTCTTACTTTCTCTCAAAGCACTCTGCGTCTTGATGGTATAAAAATATAAATAAATAAAATACAGTTTTTTTCTCTCTCACAATATTTACCTGCTTCAAACTGAATCTTAAGGCTCGCTGTCAGTTCCGGACAAGTCTAACATTTCCACATCTTTTACGATGAGCACAAACCACAGGGCGAGTTGTGTTTTAACACCTTTCCATAAAAAATAAATCTTTTAGCTCTTCCACTTTGGTGAAGAAGGAGGACCAGCGGAGCTGTACAATGGAAAGTAATGGCCGGCCGCAAGTCGTCAAGCCAGAGTGGAAAGGCTACCGCCATCTATGAGCGACGGCGGCAACCAGATACGTGGCTTGCCGCCGTCGCTCATAGATGGCGGTAGGTGTCCAGAGTTCGGTGTCTTCATTTCTTTGCGGGGGATACGATCCTGGGGAAACTAGCCCTTAACAGCTCCGCTGTAAAAGCGTATGAGGGCGTGTTCATTGGTGTGCTTGTGTGTTATGCACGCGCACTTTCTGGCTGTGAGCGCTGGCTGTACTGTGATTTAGCACGTGTGGACTGTGATTTTTGTAAACAAAGGAAACGTGCATACTCCATCTCATGAGTATGCAGCCGAGGCAAAAGCAAAGGCGCGAGTGCGTGGCTTTCATATTTGCTTTCCTTTCACCAGCGCTCGCGAAAGGAAAGCAAATCTGAAAGCCACGTGCCCTCGCCTATGACTCTGCTGCACACAACTCCTGATATAGAGAGTATTGGGAATGAGATTTAACCGTCGCGCCCCTAATGGCTAAAGGGAAAACTACATTTTTTTTGTGCCGAACGTTGCCGAACGTTGCCGAACGTTGCCGAACATTGCCGAACGTTGCCGAACCTAGCCGCACGTTGCGTCAGTGTTCGGCTAAGGCTCGTGGTCAATCAATAAAACCAAATGCAAACACAAAAAAAGAAACAAAAAGACTGGCCGATTTTTGTTTTGCGCGTAATCCAGAAAGATGAAGTAAAAAATCCAGCACACCTGCCTTGTTGTTGGTAAATACAGAACTCAGAGGAAAACAAGCTGGACGTAGCGCCGCCTATAGTTCGTTCTCCTCTCCAATAAGTTAGGTTATGGTCGTCTCAGGACTAACGAATGTCCTTTGCTTACTGGGGAAGAGCGGGGCTCGGGGGCTAGGAACATGCCAAGCTCTCTCCCTTCAAAGAGCTCCTGGAAAAGCAACGTCCGCAAGTTCCCTCGCTTCGGGGACCTAGGAGTGAAGTGCACAGCGATTGACTGTCCCCTGTGCTCTGCGAAAACGTAGACGCTCCGGGTTTCTTAGAATGTGCATTGCGGCAACAATATAAACGTTAATGACATTCACAATATAAAAAAGACGTGTTTTCATGCCTCTTTTTCTCTCTCTCTCTCTTTTTTTTTCTGTACAGCCCACTCTGCCACGGTGCACGATGCAAACAACTTTGTGGACACCGTCCTGACCGAGAAGTTGCCACCGCTCGTCAGGGCGTCCCTCAACCTCTTCCCAGTCGTCCGAATCCCGTTTTTTAATTTCGACGTAAGAAAACCATTATTCTGGAATGGCACTGTAAAAAACATTCATATACCCGTGCGTTTATCATTGTGTGCATATGGCCGTTCTCTAGTGATGAGCGTTGGTCGTTCAACGATAAGACCAGACAATCGCCTTCACGAAGACCCCGAGCAAAAAATAGACCTAAGACTTTTTTTTTACCCTTTTGACGTGGAATCTCGCCCTCCACTGACAGGCATGCAGCTTGTGTATGAAAGGTTGGATTGTTCTGACGTGGACTTTGCTGAGAATACTGAGGAGTTCAAGACGAGTGCTAGTAATTTTTTTGTCATTCGCCTTAGGTGGGTGCACCCTTTCCTAAGGCATGCCAGCTGTTCGGGGGCACAATAGGCATATATTTTTCTATTTATTTATTGATAAAGTATCTGGTATTAAACGATAAAGGTTGTATATATATATATATATATATATATATATATATATATATATATATATATATATATATATATATAGATATTTATATATATAATGAGGTCTCTCAGTGTATACCTCAGCGCATTTCAGTTGAAACAACAGTCATCAATCGTTGCCTAATCACTTGTACTAATGAACTTACCACCGGTAAAAGGGATAGTCTCTCACAAATTCAGAAACACAGTGAGTGATTGGTCCCGAGTATTTTAATATCGATTTGGTGTATAACAATTGCTAATCTGGAGTTCCTAAAGACATCAAGCTGGCCTAAAGCGTTATTCGTTAATTATAATCCACCCTAAAAAAAAAAAAAACAAAACGTTTGTCTATTCAGAAAAACGCCCCAAGGAGGGCATCCCAGAAGATGTTTGTCCTGTCCGTCCTCTTTGCCTGACTCTTTCGTATATTTTTGAATCTATTACCAACGCGCTCAATCCAAGTTTGTCTATTTTCCCCCCGCACAAAACTCGGAGAGCCAATCACTGTAACTTACGGAGGCAGCTCAGCGAATGACGATGTAGAAACACTGCGTTTATTGGTTTAGACCAATAAACGCAGTCTGAGTTGTGACATGAAGCGATGCAAAACGTCACGCTTTCATTGCTTACTGTCACAATTGAGACTGCGTTTTTTGGTCTAAACACACGTTTCGGCATCGTCATTCGCTGAGCTGCCTCCGTAAGTTGCGGTGATTGGTTCTCATAGTGTAGTGCGGGAAAGTAGACACAGGGGCTTTTTTAGAGTGTACCATGACATAGTATTTTGTGGTTCATGTCTGAATGCAGGTTGCCAAAAATGCTCCCACGAACCGCAACCTCCACGCTAACCTTACGGAGGGAGCGATTCGAAACCTCGACATCGGCGTCAGACGAATGGGAGAATGTCAAGTTCCAGCTGTCAAGGAGGGCATCCCAACGATAGCTTGTACCCTGGACCTCAATGGCATCAACACCACATTCATTGCATACGTAAGTATAATTGAGCTCTTTTACGCCTTCTGCCGTGCCCAATTTTCGAGGTAAAACCTGAGTGACTTAACCGCATGGATATCTGGCGATTCTCTACAGAAAGACGCCTCATATACAATAAGACGTCTCGTGAGGCCTCTTGAAGACATCTAGGTGGATATTTTTAACATATATGAGGGAGTCGTCTTCTAGATGCCTAAACATCTAGTTGAAATAAGTTCTTGACATCTAGTCATCGAGTCGTCTAGCATAGCTCATGAAGTCTCATTCTGCTGCGCGAGTCAAGAGGATCGTTGCCGTTTTGAAGAGACAACATAAATTGGTTTATTAGCGTAACAAGCCAGGAGTTCGTACAAATGTGGCCGAAGGTAATACATTTTGTGTATCAAAATTTCAAAAGAACAAGCTTGCATGAGTAAAAAATTAACGGTGGTCTGTCTGCTCAAAAAGGTGTCTGATTGGCGCAACACCCGGCAGATGGAAGCATATCAGAGCGAAGACGTGAAAACTGATTTGCAATAAGCAGATGACTATTTTGATCCCGATTCGGCACGTGCGTTTTCGGCGTAGTGCATGATTTTGTTATTTTGTTTTCTGGCAAAACACACTGGATATACAAAAGCCCAGCATGAAATATTATTTGTTGGGCTATTTTAGTTTAACGCCAAGAACTGGCACCATCTGTTGGCGGTTTCGCACTCTACTTCTTCCTAAATTACCTGTATGTGCTCTGCTTGTGGCGAAGAGTATCGCAACCGTCTTAAATTATTGACTCCCAGCACTGGGGGAGAAGCACCCTTCTTTAGCAGACGGCGGCCGTAGGTAGCGAATTCACGTTCTTGAACAAATTTCGCCTTTTTGTTTCCCGCAGACAAGAGGAGACAATCTGCTCTCATCCCTGAAGGAAATCTGGGTCAACGTTCTCACTGTTGATTCCGTCGCTCGGTTTGAGGCGACAGGCAATCAGCAACGAGTGAGCCAGCTTCGAACCTTCGAGGTGCCCCATCTTCACTTCACCACCCTCTACAACAGCGACCTTCACCTCAACACCGAGCGCCAGAGGCAATTCAAGGCTCACATCGAGGCGAAGGTCAAGCAGACGCTACAAGAAGCCCTCTACGCCGACTACAAGCTTCAACTGACCAGAGCCGTTGCCGCAACGCCGTTCCCTATTGTATAAGCCGACTCCATTGCTGTTCCCTTAATACGCGGAGTCATAAGACACTCGGACAGCATGCGCATGCCCTGACTATCTTACCTGGAACGCGTCTCTGATTGGTGCGTTTACAACGTATTAAAAAGTGGTCCCACGATGTCCGCCTGATGACGTCGTAGAAGTGTCATGTTGTCACCGGCCGCGATCCTGGTGGTGTCACGGCAGAGGGTGTGGACGTGGCAGACGATTCTTCTGTTGCAGGTCGCTCTTCCGTTGGACGGTCCACGGACTTAAAACCGACGACCAGTTCGCGCTCTCCACTTTTCCTCCGCTTCCTCCTCTCCCCCTTCTACGTACCCTGTACAGCGTTGCCTGCTTCGTCGTCCCCCATGGTGAGGAGGATCTTCTGCCTTGCAGAATCTCGAGTCTGGTCGTCGGCCTTTAAGCTTCGGCAGCCGGGAGTTGGGACGCCGCGACGACAGCGACACTCGTGTTCGCACGTACTTTTTGCCGGGACGTCTAGCAGCAGCAACCGCCAGGATCACGACATCCGACAGCATGACGCGGCTGTTTCTGTGACGTCATTTCTTGCCTCTTCGGGACCCGGCTTTGATATTTGGGCAGAACGGTTCGCTAAACACACCATTCGAGAACGCGTCCCGGACACCGTAGGTTTGACCAAGACACCAAATATAAGTGCGACCTCTGTGCGGGATGAGTAAACTGTCATCTGCCTGATCCTCTTTTCGTGATCTATAAACACGATCTCAGCGTGTGAATTTGTTTCTCTCAGCCTCTCCTATCAGTGGATGGCTAATGTTTCAGTAAATTAGGAAAAAAGTAAACGTAAAAAAATAAAAAACTTGAATAAACGTGTATCAAGTATGAAGTCAAAATAATGCCGTCGACTTCTTGGAAACGTACGCCTAGAAAAAAAAAGTGGCCGCAAGCGGCCGGCTGCAGAACGATCCCCATGCGGTCCTTCTTGTTTTTGCAAGCGATTCACTGCGCATGGTCCGGCCCATAAGTTCTAACCGATTTGATGAAACAAGGTGAGTTTAACAAAGAGGAAGCCAATCTGTGGGACGCCCTTACTGAATATAGACAGCACAATTTACAGGGATAGAACGCAGGGACGCGATAAATTATTAAATTTTGTGCTACCTGAATTTTTAAAGAGAAAACAGCAACAAAAAGAAAACGTACGTCAAACTAACCTATAAGTATAATTTTCACAAATAACTCAGCATCAACAACACCTAATATGATCCAGGAAAACGAAACATTGGAATATTATTCCTTCTCCCACACGCGCTGTCGTCGTGTGTAATGTTCGTTGCTGCCTCTGAGAGCTCGACGGATGTTTCTTGAGAAAACGAAGAGTTGTAAATAAACATGGCGTTTTGATGATTCGCTACCGCGAGCTCTCCAAGTCAACGACGGCTAACAGCACGTTTCTCAAGAATTTCAAGGTTAAATGACTGAACAGGAACGGTGAAATAAATGGCAAGTGACAACTCATTCCAGTGCCAAGCTCCTGATGAACTAGACTTCACGAGAATCATTGAAAGCGGTGATTCATGTTTCGGTTTGAATAGGCTAAATGGGCAACATGCAGGAATCGAATAGAAACTCCAGAACATGTCATTATTGAGATAAAGTGGGAGGGCAACCTAATTAGACGTGAGTGCATGGGCTGACTTTTTCAGTGTCACTAGGAATTGCGGTCTGCAGGATGGTGCAAAGTGATTTTCGAAAAGGATAAGATAAGCGTTAGAACAAGGGATGGACATGAAAACCATTGGAAGCGCAGAAAATAACTTTTATTAAATTCAGGCTTAGATGGCTGCTCAAGTCATGACTCCTAGAAGGTCAAAGCCATTGAAGCGTGAAAATCAACTGTCATGATTTTCATGCCAGTCGCAAGTCATCGCTTAGAGAAGGGGATGCTCCTAGCTAGCCTTTCTTCTCCAGCTAGTGGTGTCGGGTGATAAATGATCCTACCAGCTAACAGCTTCTCCCTCAGCGTCCTTCAAGGCTGATGTGGCTCTGTATGGAGTATATTGTGACAGTCTTAGCCTTGCCGCTGTCGCCGAGCGCATGCAAACTATGGAACAGCGCCAAGTGAGATCTCCTGGAGCTTGTTGGGACTCGAGAGATGCTTCGCTCTTTAAACGTCCATCTACAGAACGGTCTTCCGCCAGGCGGAATCCGTTATCCCAGACTCCTTCGATCTATTCATTCTCTCGCTCTTCTTTCCTCCTCTCTTAAAAAAAAAGAAGAAAGTATCTGAGAGACTCATTGCAAAAAGGAAGACACCTTAATTAAGATGGAAGCTTGGGTGACTTGGTGATCCATGTTTGTCCTACTGTTTGTGTCTCCTCCTTTGTCCTTGTCCGTTCCTTAGCCACGTTATGCTATTAAAACACTTTCATCCTCTCTCGAATGCAAAAAAAGGAATAGAGGGGATGATTTTTTTTCTTTCTTACCGGGCAGAAAGTTTGCCTTAACTTCTGGCATTGGTCGGTACCACAGTGGTGTAGGTTCCTTTGGCGCAGACGGTGATCGAGCGGCCTGAACGTGGACAGTTCTCCAAGGTATACCGTACCTCTACCTCGACCGAGCCTGTTGGCCGACTGGTTCGTGAGATTGTAGATCACATAGGCACGCACGTAGCCAGATTTTGTTTCGGGGCCTCCCCCTGGATACGTGCCTGCAAGGGGTAGTAAGGTAGTAAGCTGGGCTTAATGAACCAAGGCGTAGTGGGCTTGAAAATCACCTCCCGGATAAGAAAGCCAGAGTGGTGAATTTTCTTGCGTCATTAAAAGATGTCACCGTACGAGCCAGGTTGGGAACGACTGCGGTGTTGTCGAACGGCTGGAACTCGTGTTCCCAATAATTGAACACGAGTTCAAGCCAAACACTGACGCATCACTCGTGTCTAATGTGTGCTTTGCGGTGGCTTCTTTTAGTGACGCAGGAAAATTCAGCGCTAAGGCTTTCTTATCTACAATGAGTTGGCTTGAGCGTGTACCTGCATTTCCTGGGCCGGTCTGCTGATCAATTCGGGTATCCCTCCCGGCGGTTAACTAGCCCGCAAGAGAGATTTTTTGGGGTCACGTTGGCGGCTCGGTGGAGAGAAAGCACCCAGCGTTTTATCCGATTCCGCTCAGCAGACGTAAGCCTTGCTTGTTGTTTTTTAATCCTCGATGAACGCTATCTTCACCAGAAATAACTTTACATAACGCTCCATAAGTACAGAAATGCAATTAATTTCACTTACATTTCAAGCCTCTTCACCCTTTTTCTGCGCGCAAAATCGGACCTTAATATTCGAAGCGAGGACGGACTTACGGCAGCCGTTTGGCTTGAACGGTAGGTACCTTTAGTTTCTTCTTCCCACGGGGCCGGCCACGTGACCTCAACATCCCTCTTGCGGGTGATTCCACCGCCGGGAGAGATACCCGCATTGAGCAAACCGGCCCTGGAGTCTGTTTGTTTCCACGAGTTTCGCACATTTTTGCTTTGTCTATCCAAATCATGGTTTGCACTACATTTACATCCGTAAGTGAGGTGAGTGTTGTAGCCTTCAAATGTGAGGACATAAATACTATTTTATCTTGTATATAGCAAAATATTTATTATACCTTTTGCCAAACTTATGCTGTAGTCTCCATCAGCTGAGAATTAATTTGAGGTTTTAGAAATTCATAACGTGTAACTCGGTTAAGTGTTGTGACCCCAAACTGTGCTTAAGATCGAAGCACTGAACGTCTGCCTCCAGTGCAGCATCTTGGAGGTAACACGCAGTTGTTCGCATCTGTTCAAATTAAGGCTGAGATGAAGAAGCTCTATTCCGAATTGCAGGAATTAAAATTGGCTCAGCTTATATTTACGTGCGGTTCAAAGTTAGGAAAAGCGGAAAGGGAGGTTGAAAGGCGCTGGAGCTTGGTGCGCAGGTATCGGCATCTCCAGACAGTCAGATATTTACTCTTGCGCAAGGAAGGCATGTGCCACTTTAAGAGCACAGGTTTGGGTATCATGGAGAACCACATATGTATCAAGTCACAAGGAACGGTACTATTATTCTGGATTTGACTGTGGAACAAGACAATCGTGAAGAAACAAAGATGTTTTTGTAGAAAAATATGCATAGATTTCTAGTAAAGCTTATCGCCATTGCTCGCGAGGTTACGACCCACTGGTCGGCTTGTTTAAAAATGTATACAAGGTGTCACCGAAAGTTTTTTTTTAATGTTCGGTTTTATTGCAAAAAACAAAAAAACAATTTACTCGTCGCGAGACATTCAGCATACGCCCAAATGCGGCGCTAGGTGTACGGACCGATGCCAAAGTTTCAGAACGAACCGTTTTCTTACTCAAAAGCTTTAAGTGATTTTCAGAAAATTTCAGTTGAAACATGGTGGCTGACGAAAACACCGAATAAATAGGTCTGAATTACGGAAATTACGAAGAACTGACCTCATTTTCCCATTGAAAGCCTCCCCAAATGTAGATCTAGCGGTTCGCTAGGGGTACATTTGGGCGGAGGCAAGCGATCGTCGACGCGTAGCTTTTTTGTGCGGTGAGGAAAACACCTTAATCTGAGCAAGTGTGTCGAAAGTTTTCTCGCATTTTGGCAAACTCCGTCAGATGCGCAACATTATATACTAGGGTCTCGAGGAACGGTCCTTATTCCCGCACACGTTTTCAAGGCCGCGCTATTGCGATTGTGCGAGGGTTCAAGACCAAGAGTGCACCTGTTGGGAGCTGCGCGAAGCCCAAGAGATATTTTGGTCCCCTTTCTCGCTTTGTTCAGAGAACTCTTCTTCTTCCGCCGTGGGCACCAACGTCGAACGATATCGGGTTTGAAAGGGTGAAATGCTTGGAGTATACTCGCTTAATGCAGGGCCTGGTCGCACTTGTCGATATAGGCCTATATTGGTGACATGACAAACCAACATAGCACCACTGTGAGGCCAATATTGATGTCATGCCCAAATACAGCCTTTGGGAGGGGGGGGGTGGAGGTGATTGCGAACATCTAGAGAGTCGGACATCTTTAGGGGTATTTGGAGACAACACCCAGAAAAACCCGAAGCCTCACACGTTTCAACTTTCGAAATAACTCCGAGTGCACACCGGAATCATATTTCGGTTTGCGCTCCCCCCCCTTCCTCTCCTCATCCACCCCTTGCCAAGAGAACGATAAGGTGTCGGTACAGAACCGGGTTGGACTCGGAGCCACGAAGCTTAGAGGGTTATCGTCTCGATGGCCTTAGGTGGAAGGGGAAGAGGGAGAGAAGGCTAGCTAAAACCCACCATCGGCTGGGCTCCCATGTTTTCTTGGACTTCAGTTTAACAGCACAAGTCAGTCTATCCCAAGCGGTAAGAATTCTGAACTTCTATCCTTTCCTTTCATAGTACAATAAGCCTAAAACGCACTTCGTTTAGTGCCTTGTTTTCTGTACCAGATGTAATCGGAAAGATAACTTATAGTTTCAATAGAGTTTTAAAAAGAAATATAAAAATACTTCGTACCTTAATATAACTATACTTGTTCGTTACCCATGTTTACCGTCCCTAAATATTTACCAAGACGTATGCAACTAATAAAAATTGTTTGTTCGTTGGTCAAAGGTTTTAGAGCAACTGCTTGTTCACAAATACGCGTTGTTTTTTGTTGCTGCGAGCTGGTGAGAGCTTTAATTGTACGGAAGGTTGCAATGTGCATTTGGGATGTATGCGTATAGTTGTTCGCTGTATGTAGCCTTAGTAGGACAAGGTATTCACTGCGACGAAACGCACATGCAAATTACTGCAAAATATTTTCGCCCTAATCTATTTGCGCTATACACTTTGAATCATAATTAAGGGTAAGAACACAGTTTCTGAAGATTTTACATCGACGTTTCTAAATTATCAAATTATCAATCCCGAGAGACAGAAATATAGAGTAATTAGTTGCCCTTAAAGCCTTCGGTTGATTGCGGAGCGGAAAATATTTCGGACACTCTTGGCGGGAAAACATAGTACATTTTTCTTCTTGGCATCGATTTAACATCTAAGTTTCATCTGATAGTAACAATGTTTGCCTTATAACAAAAACGGACCTTCGCGTTTTCCATTTGAACTATGATCAGTAGCGCGGAGTAGTACTTGCTCGTTTTACAGATGCCCACCAAATGTAGGTTCTCCTAAAGAAAAGCGGGTCGTGTCGAATCCCGAGCTTCTTACGATCGCTCCTCAGCCAATGAGGTTGCGGCATTCGCCAATACGAGTGCCGAAGGACCAATCAGGAAGCAAGGAGCGGGAAAAGAAGCCACGCCCTACACTTATTAAGCTCTCAGTGGCAGATATTACTTCTAGATGAGTGCGGACACGAGAAGCCCCTGCAGAGTTTAAAGACATGTACCGCTAAATCGGAGTGTCTGACGGGATAAGAACTACACGCGGAGGTCTTTCGGTTGTCCCTCCTCCAGCGCGAGCTTCCTATAGGGAATATTCACTGGACGCCATATTTGTGGGTGCTGTTTAGAGCGCATGCTCACAACGAGCTCACATTAATAGGTTTCTAAGACCGGCAATCTTGATGGTGTGGAAGTGCACGTTGCAAAAGAACTGTGGAAGCTCGCCATCAGCACGTGCACAGCATTCGCGCACACAGCTATGGCCGCCACTGAATACTCCCTATTGGCGACGTGAGCGGAACGAAAGCGTACGCTGTGGTCAGGCCGCACCACAATTGGCCGAATGCTGTCTATGACGTCAGCAAAGGTTTTGCTCATCGACGGAAATCAAGAGGAATGAAAGAACTTCAGCATTTTGACGAGTGTTGGCCGTGTTGGTTTGAGAGCGCCATGATTTCAGCGCGTACTCGCACCATGCCCATTACAAACACCATCGAACTTGTTGTTCGCAAGGTAATGACGTTACGAAAGGTAACCGAACGAGGGCGCTACCGAAACATCTGGCCGCTAATAGGGAGTATTCACTGGTGGCCATATCCGTGTGCGTGGTTCCTGAGCGCGTGCTGACGGCCAGCTTCCACAGTTCTTTTGCAACGTGCATTCCACACCATCAAGATTGCCGGTCTTAGCAGGCTATTAATGTAATCTCGTTCTGAGCATGCGCTCTAAACATTGACCTCAAATATGGCGTCCAGTGAATGCCCCTAAAGACCTTCAATAACGCCTCGGCGTCTCGTGAGTTGCGAGCGTGCACGCGCATCCATACTCCATCTCACAAACATGTGCAGTGCAGACAAAGGCACGGGCACGAGGGCGCGGCTTGGAAACGTGCCTCGTGTGCACGAGTGCTCGTACAAACAAACGCATTCTGCTGAGATGGGCTCACAAGACTGTGCTTGTGTCTTTACTGCAGGCATTTGTGAGATGCAGAATAAGGCACAAACGAAAGCAACGAGCACGTGCTTGAAGCTTGGCATCCGAAAAAAAAAAAGCCCCCGCGCTTTTTGTTTTATTAGTGACTATAGTAAGCACATATATCTAAAATTGAAAAACTTAAAATGAAGAACAAAACAAAAAAAACAACATAACTTTGTAGCGTGGATGAAATAATTTATACTATGTAGTATACGTTATTCCATCCATGCTACAAAGTTAGGAATTTACTTTTAACTTTAAAGAAAAAGCGGCTTATAGTGGTCCCCATCATAAATCACGCCACCTAATATCAACGAAAGAGCCATCACCATATGGTGATGAACCCTACGTTGATATTCGCTGGCGTGATATGTGATGGGGCTGACGAGCTACTTTCTTTCTCCTTCTGCATATAGTCTCGGGTTAAATTCATTATGGTAAGCTTCCACCAGCTCCCTGAGCACTGACTGTATTTTCGTTAAGCTATGTGGTTACTGATATCTTAGAAAACACAGCGCGTGGCTCATGATGATAACACTTCTTGCTTCATGGTACGTTCATCTGACTTCTTATCTACTAAGAACGCGAACTAACTGACTGCGATGCGACAACATGCTCACTACTCCGAGTGAAGATGTGATTTTTTTGTGAAAGCGTTCAAGCTAAAATTACAATAGACAGAAATAATCGGCATCAGTGTTGTCGTAATAGCGTGGCTTGTTCGAAACGCCTTATAATAAAGAGAGATAAACGAAAGGTTTCGCAATTTGGGAAACTCGGCCAGCTTATCGGACACTTGCCGGGCTTGTGGCAAAAAACACGATAGCGTCACTCATTCTGAGATGTCTGCGATGGTCGCTGATTGAAATGGGAGCCCCACTGCTCCGGAGTCTTTAAAACGAAAAACACCGCGACAAAAAAACCAACAAAAAAAAATAACATCAGACGACAAACTTGTTATACACCCTTTCGGCGACTTCTCAAAGAAAGATAGCGCGCTCGGTCAAGGTTGAGATTCAAGATATTTAAGCAGACGGGACACACGAACCGGGTCTTGAGTGATGTTGGGTTATCTGTAGCACTATGTACCAGTTAGGGTTTCTAAGCGTGGATGACGTACACTATAAAAAACAAATATTAAAACATACATTTAAAAGTATATATTTAGGTTAAAAGAGGAAAAAAGTATATATAATTTATTTGTAAAACTAAAGATACAAAATTTGAGCAATTATAGATGATCGAGAGGAAGATAAACGAAACAGCAGGAATCTAGCTTAAAATAAACGTTATTTATACTTTTAAAGAACGGAATATAGAAACAGACATTTTTTTTAATGCCAAATACACATACACTCGTAGAATGCGTAGAGATCGATGTATATATAGGTACATATATATATATATATGCTATAAAACCTTCGGTGAAACAACAACGTACGGCTTTATTTGGACGTTCCGGCCGGACTCCGGCCGAAACGAGATATATACACATATATTAATTCCATATGTTTACAACGGTTTAGAGCCATATAGGAAGGTTAGACAGTAATGTGTTTTTCCCTTTTTCTTACGAGCAACTTTGAATAATTTTCTGAATTATTCAATTCGAGTAGTAATTACTCGCATTTCGGGACTAGATCTAATCCTTTTCTTATTTGCATCATTTTCGGCGATGTTAGGATATTTAGCTGAACAAGCAATGTGTATGTGGAATGCTAGCTGAAAATGCACGTTACCACTATAGCCATTTATAAAAGAAATTAAATTTAGGTGATAACATTGATGTATAGCAGCCGTCGTTCGCGACATATATACTGTAAACGACTTAATTTTCGCGGGCTCAAATTTTTGCAAATCGGGCCAAAGCTGAAAATTTGAAATTATTCGCGGGTTCTAATTTTCGCGAATCGAGTGTAGCTTCCGTAGCGTTCACACATTGCCCGAATTGTTCGCGGGACGTATTTTTTCGCGAATTGTAGGTGGTTCGCGAAATTCGCGAAAATTAGGTCCTCGCGAAAATTTAGTCGTTTTCTGTACATGTTTATACTGTTCTTCTTGTCCACAGGTTACGGAGCCCAGAAATGTTGTGGTACGGAGTTTTCGCAGTCGTTCTGGTGGCGTATGGTGAGCATTTGAATTTCTTTGAGCATCGTTTTTTATACAGTTCAGCTTATAATCCGCGTTCAATTCGTAACGTTGCACTTTAAGATAATTATGACGAATATCTTAACAAGTTATCTATGAGGCCCCCGTTTATAGGCAGTTAGAGAGTTAACGATGCGTGGTGGACCCGGTAGCCCATTGAAATATAAGTAGAATAGAGCTAGATATAAAGATTTGTTTTTCATTTTATTATATACAGTTACCTGCTCCTTTTATAACTAATTTGAACGCTCGCTATCAAGTATTACATTAACACCCATTCCGACAATACGCACAATCAACATGTTATTTAGTGTCACGCCAAGGTTATATTATGATTACGGTTATGGTCGAATATTATGGAACATAAATGGGCAGATTCAGATGCATCAGGGAGTATTTATCCATGCACCTATAAGAGCTCAGGCCGTTCGCATAGTGACTGTATAAACCTGTAAAAGAATCAAGCCAGTTCTCTCCGCTTTGTCTTTTCTAATTCAAGCGACTCTGTTTATAAAAGGAGACGCTGACATAAGTCATATTGTTCGTGGCAACACGCCTTTGATGTTTGTTTGTTTTCCTTGTGCAGCCCAGGCTGCCACGGTGCAAGAGGCCAACCACTTCATGGACACCGTCCTGAACGAGAGGCTGCCACCACTTGTCAGAGCGTCCCCCAACCTTTTCCCAGTTGTCCCAATTCCATTTTTTCGGTTCGATGTAAGGAAGCATTCATATTATATTAGAACTACAGCGTAAAATATTCAAGCGCGCCTACCTTCCACGCGGAACGTTCTAAAAAGCGAATCACTACGCTCTGCGAACGAAGCTCTGAACAATAAAACAAAACAAAAAACAAAAAAAAAACTGGTTATACACAAAAAACAAAAAAAAACTTCGATATTACAACAATCACGTTTTATATATGTTTACTCTTAACAATTCATACTAGCCCTCATCGCGATTGAATCGAAACATATTTAATAATACTTTTCTTATCGGTTGAGGCAGTGGAAAGCGTGATCGCTACATTTTTCCAATGGACATACAATACTTCGTTTCAGCTTAAATCCATACGCAGCCGACGCTCCGAGGTAATGCGATCAAGCGGCGACAAAAGCGCAAGTCACTAGGTTTTTTTTGTTTATGTTTGGTTCAGCGATGATGGAACAACATGATGGTGCGCTTTTGATGCTGTTTGGTTGGTCCCATCAGCTCGTAGCGTAGGCAGAAACCTAGCTCCTTTATGACAAATGGGGCTAATCATTCTCATTTCCATAATCTGATTACGGAAGTGTAAATCTATTTATGTTTGAACGTGTCGCAGGGACTCTAAAAATGTATGACACCATAAAGTTTTATGTAGAAACACAGTATTAATGCGAAAGCATTAACTGTCGCATGGAGCGCAGCCGGAAGTTTGTAACGGCGAAAAAACGGCTCCTAAATTCGCTCGCCTCAGCGAAACGGCAGTTAAAATGGCTGCGACGTCGTCATAGTTCCGAGGAAGGCCACAGCACACAGAAAGCCCTCTTCCTGGCGCTGCGGCCGCGCGCCGGCAAAACGGAGAGAGTAGCGCACGCAGAGTCCGGCCGGTGGCCGGCCTCTGCGGAATACAGCGGAGTGCGCTGCTTGTAGCAATGCGCTGCGTGTACAACTGCTTTCGCATTCCTACACATAAGTAGTCTTAAGTGCGTACAGAAAGTGTTCCTCTTCGGTGTGTACGCACCCATTTTTGGCATGCTCCTAAAATAAAGCAAGATGCATTGCCTGACTTATCGCTTGCAAGAAGCCTTTAGCGTAGTTCTCAATATATTGGTGCACTGGAAGCTCAAGAGAAGAATGGCGTGGCGTGTATTCGGCATCAAATTATCACAAATTATCATAGACCGCGGCACCAGGCAATAGGAACGTTGAAGAACGATTCACGTAGCAAGAAGCTTCGTGATTCGCGCCGTACTTTTTCTAAGTGCTCAGTCACTATATAGTGATTTACAGCTTGGGGAAGAAGGACACGGCTAAAGTGACGCGTTCGTAGTACCGCAGTTGATTCATGATTGTGCTTCTTTGGGTCATGCCGAAGTTCCGTAGATAATCCATAGTAATGTAGACATAATCAATATTTAAAGGTACGCGCACTGTTCACTGTAGTTGACGTCACTGATAGTGTTAAATGGTTCATCTACCCGCTTTAAGAACAGGTCTCACTTTTGAAGTCGCACTTACACGGCAAGCAGCAGGGTTGAAGGAAGATCCGGTGTCATGTTGTAATCTTTCAGAAGTGCAGCCTAAGGTGACACGATGAATAATTTAGCATGAATCTATTAGCGCTGAGATGTTTCTGGTGGCGCGTCCTTATGATTTCCGTTCGTGACGTCACGACCAGGACTTGCCTCGCCGTGATTGGCGGGATTTTCTCGCCGTGACCGCGGCGAACGGGCAGGCATTATCAGTATACCTGGAGCTATGGTTCGGCCAATCGTGAACTTCGACCGCAGCGACACTTTTGGTTACGCACGTGGCTATAGAGAGCGCAAAGTTATTCTTCCTTAAAACGACGTCTTGTGTGTCCTCTTTATACAGACAATTATAGGGTTGCCACACGCGTGCTGTCGTGGAGTCTCCAACATGCACGAAGATGGGTTGAATTTTTAACCGTTGATGAAGAATGAGCGGTACAACGCGATTGACCAAGATTTTTTGTTGGACGCAGGTTCCCAGAAATGCTCCGACAAACAGGAATCTTCACGCTAACATTACAGAGGGCCATTCGAAACCTTGACGTTGAGTAAAACGCATGGGAGAGTGTCTAGTGCCAGCTGTCAAGGATGGTGTCCCAACGGTATCATGCACCCTGGACCTCAATAGCATTAACACCACCTTCCTCGCATACGTAAGTAATTGAAGTGTTTTAAGTGGTGCCCAATTGAAGAAGTAAGATCCGGGCAGTTTTACCGTATTGTCATCTACTTTAATCTTTAAGTCCTCTATGTGAGATATCTTGCTGACATGTAGGTGAGATATCTTTTCAATATCTATGTCAAGTGTTTCTAGACATCTAGTCATCCAGACGTCTTGTGTAGATCATAGGTGCAATGTTTCCTAGCCATCTAGGTGAAATATCTTATAGATATGTCCGGTGTTTCTAGACATCTAGTCATCCAGACGTCTTGTGTAGATCATCACTGGCTGAGCCAATGAAAGCAGACACACGCAGAACGATATCTAATGATGCTATGTTGCGCTTTTGTAGCTGTTGGGTTCCCATTAGCTCGTAGAGTAGTCTGCTCTTTGACTCTATGGCGGAGCGGAGTAGTTAATGGCATTATCAACCCGGGATAATTTTCGAATAACTAAATTTAACGCATGAGACACGTCATGACGTTTAATGTGACGTCTCATGACACATACAACAATCCGTCTTTCTGTGGTTACCTTCATCAGCTTATTCTACGAGGTTCTAATATGATCTCAGAAAAACTGTAGTAATGTAACAGCTTCTAGATAACACGGCTCTAGTGCTGGATATTCTGCGCCATCTACCGGAGGACAGCGTAGGGCACAGATTCGGACGCGAATGCTGTGTCCGCGTTAGCCTTGTACTCAGCCATTGAACACGAGTCTCTGCCGCACGCTGACACAGCACTCGTGTTTAATGTGTGCGTCGCGCTGGCCACCGGCAGGTCAGATAGAAATCCCAGCTGTACGGCTCTGTTATGTCACCTTCTTTTCAGTTTCTGTCTTTTCTTTTTCAGACAAAAGGAGACAACATACTGTCAACGCTGAAAGAGATCTGGGTAAATGTTCTCACCGTTGATTCTATCGCTCGGTTCGAGGCGACCGGCGTTCCGAGGCGAGAAAGCGTGCTCAGAACCTTCGAGGTGCCCCATCTCCACTTCACCACCCTCTACAACAACGAACTCCACCTGAATACCGATCGCCAGAGGCAGTTTAAGGACCACATTGAGGCTAAGGTCAAGGAGACACTTCAGGAGACGCTTTACGGCGACTACAGACTTCAACTGGCCAGAGCCGTCGCCGCGACGCCTTTTCCAGACGTATAATTCGACCCTATTGCTGCATGCTAAATAAACAGAAAAATTAATAACTCAACACCAAAGGTGCGTTCCCTGATCAATACACTAAAAAGAAGCGCCACAGCTGGGCGAGACGGGAAACCGTCACGTGTCGGATTTACTTTGAATAGTTTGAACACCTTACAGTGAGAATGCTTTCTTTTCAGTATTTCCTATAGTAAAGAAGGGTGTTTTATGAATTATCCCGAGTAATACCCGATTCACACGATAATAAAGGTTCCTTTAGCTAAGTGACCTTTAGGGCCAGCGGCGAATCAGTTCGCGATGCTCCGCGCGTGACAAGTGCTCGCGACCCAAGAGCGCGGGCTGATTCGCCGATTGCAAAGGGACCTATGTTAAAGGTACCTTTAGGCTGGCCGTGTGAATGGGGTATCAATCGGGCGTGGGAATAGAAAAGCCAGCATCGTTCCAGGCGTGTAGCACGCGCCGGCCGAGATGCCAGACACTTCTTTTATACTCGAATCACACGGCAGCGTAAAGGTACCTTTAGCCCAGGTACCTGTCGCAAAGGGGAGCTGGAGAACGTGATCACACGGAGCATAAAGGTCCCTTTCGCTAAGGAAGGTCCTGTGTTAAACGGAGCTTGCCGAGCTCCCTTTACAGCTACAGGGAGTAGCCTCGAACCCAAAAACTCCAAATAAAAATCACAGATATATAAATATATCTTGCTTAATGCATTATAACAAATTGAATATATATAAGTAGCGAATTACGAAATGATTGTAGACACAAATGCGATGGAATAATACATTAACGAGGGAACGCATTCGCAACTTTCAGCGATGGTGCACCGCGTGAGAATCGCGCACCCTAGCTCCTGGATGATTGGCCTCATAATAAATGGGCTTGCCTACACCTTCCTGGCGTGAAAAAATAACGTAAGGTTCTAATGCTGCTCGTATATAGCAAAACTAAAATTACTTACGCATCGCAGACTCCGGCCTCGTACCGCTGTTCTACGACGATCATCCAGATGACAGCCATTTTTGATAGGCAAAACTGCGCCCTCATAGGTCGTGAAAGTTGCGAATACTCCAGCTAGCAGGTAGCAGCGGCGGCACGTGGAAAAGAATGTCTTCTACGAACCCGAACGCGATGGACCACTGCGAGCTCTTGCTCGAGGTTCTAGACGAGTCGTCCGACTCTCCCGCCCAGGACCTTTATCCCCGTCGTCACCCATTCCTTTTCGATAGCGTCACTGGCATGTAGAGTTGTTGAAATGATAAATAATGGCCAGAAAGGCGGCAGAGACAGGAGCCAAGCAATGGCGACCATCACTGTTCTCCACCTTTATTTCCTCTTCTTTTCGCCCCAATCTATCAACAAACTCCCACCACTACACTACAAAAATGCGCGTGAAATCGATTTCGAGGAATAATTGTTTATCACGTGCTCCTCTCGCGGTTTGGCAGGAATGCAATCGACATCAACTTAAAGTGCTCCGTTTATTTATCGTGTGATCAAGAACGCCATCTACGACAGGTACCTTCAGCTAAGGGACCTAAGCTAAAGGTACCTTTACGCTGCCGTGTGAATGGGGTATTATTCTCGCGCTACCAAACCATAACGCCGATAGCACCATCATCACAGGCTGAGGTTCACTGGATTGGGAGACTGAAAAAAAAAAAGTTAAATGTAAAAAAAGCCTAAATAAATTAGAGCAAATAAGAAATCTAAACAATGACGTGTATCGACTTCTTGAAAAATTACGAAGAGAAACAAGATCCGCGATGTGACGCTTGTTGCGACAGCTTAATCTATACTGAAATATTCCTTAGCGATGTTGTCACCTTTCCTGCGGAAATGCTGCAAGGTAAGGCTGAAAACGCATTTGCAAACGTTTTGCATGCGGAAACGCTGCAAAAAGCTGCAAACGCTGCACAGGGCTTGCTCCCGCCCTCCCGGAGGGTGCGACGGATTTAGCTGCCACGCTAAGATTTGCAGATGAGAATGGAATGAAATTTAACTGAATTTTAATAACACGGAGAAGATTGTAAGACTGTTGAGAATTTTCTAGGGAGAATTGAATGACTTATAACTAACTAACGCAGCTGGTGACAGGCGGGACAGAGGAAAATTGGGACTCCCTCCCGCGTGGCTCCCGACCCAAAGTCTCAACCCTGCCTCCCAGTGGGCTCGGTGCTGGGGCAACTCGGCCTAGGTTTGACCAGAGGAAAATTGGCGACTCCCTCGCCGGGGTAAAAAGGCGGGGGTGGTGTTTTTAGTATTTCTTTTTTGCCCGATGCCCCAAAGGTCATCCTGGTCATATTCCACGTCGCCTGGTGATAGTTACAAAATTGCAGAGGGAAAGCGAATTGGGTTAGAAGGGCGAAGGGAGGAATGATAGTTTTGGTTTTTAATTTCTAGGCTAGGTGGCGCAAGCTACCGCCCCTTATAAAGGGTACAGGTGTTAGCATTCATCCATCCATCCGGTCTATACTAATACCTGGGCCGGTGCGGGGGAGAGGCACGAGCTGGGAGAGGAGGGCGTAGCGCTCGGACGGGTGCGGTACCCACAAGCTGGACGCATGGAATTCTTTTTCGTCTATTAAGGCGAAAGCCTTCTATGTCTGAGCCTTATATGTCTCATCGTTCACTCGACCTTCAAAGTCCTTGAGCGAAAACACGTCGGCGACACGAAAATTACGAAAACGTTTACCTGACCACTCAGGCGAATTGGATGCAATGAAATTAAGAAGGCTGACAAAGCGAATTAAGAGGAATCAAAATGAATTAAGATGAATTAAAGTGAATTAAGAGTAATTAAAGAGAAGTTTGAGTAATCAATGGTAATTAAGAAGGACTATAAAGCAAATTAAGAGGAATCAAAGTGAATTAAGAGGAATTAAAGTGAATTAAGAGGAATTGAAGAGAACTAAGAGCAGTCAAAGCTAATTAAGAGGGATTAAAGTGAATTAAGACGAATTAAAGTGAATTAAGAGAAATTAAAGCGAATTAAGTGGATGACCAAGCGAATTACGTTGATGACTCAGCACATTGAAAAGGATGACTCAGCGCATTGGGATGGATGACTCAGCACATTAAGAGGCATGTCTGTCTCCAAAGCATCGGCGCTTGGGCTTTTACCTTCAAGTCGTGAATAACAAAAGAGGCTGTGTGAATTTTTAGTGAACTGCAACACTTTAGATCGTATAAATGAAAAGACAAAACAAAAATTGAGTTTGAATTGTTTATTTCATACTTGTAAGACATCGGGGTAAGCAATGCGCTAAAACTTTGCAATTTCATGGAGCGTTTATTATACATTGAAGATGTGAATGATCATTAATGAGATTACAGTTTATGCAGCGGTGATGTCCGTCCTTTCAAGAACTCAACTCACAAAGTCCACGTCGCATTTTTTGACGCATTTACCATCTTGACATGTCTATAAAAAGAAATAATAACAAGTTATTATAAGGCTGGTCGTATTTATCTCTTATTTCATCAAATATTGGAGCTCATGTGATGGTTATAGGAATATATGGAATGACCCTGCAAAAATTTGTACTCGCACAGTCGTTGACTAGATTTTTAGTAGTTTTGCGAATTACTTGTTTTACAAAACAATGGTTTTACAAAACAACAGCAAAACTCAAGCGCTGGGCTTCAGCCCAGCGCTTGACAAAAGGTCCAACGAGTCAGAGGTGCAATAATGGATTTCTTGACGTGTTGGATCTCTTGATTTGGCAGACGCGAGTCAAGAAATCCAGTGTCGGTCAAGAGGTCCAATGACTTGAGTACTGCCGCGTCATATTGTAGGTGGTCACGGAAAGCCCCTCAGCACTTCTCTTTTAGTCGCGGACTGGCACATTTAAAGAAAAGCAATTTTGGTTTATCAGTGGTCACAATTATGTTGTTATTAAAGGGGTCAGAAACAATTTTCGGACTTCGGCTATAAAAGTGTGGTCGTTACTCTCCCTCTGTAGTACAATAAAGATCGATAAACGATTTTTGTCTAGGTGCCTAAGTTTTTGTTTTAAAAAATAAACAAGTTTACGTTACTAATAAAGATCATCAGGTGGAACATTTACTGGCCTCGCTGATACTGGTCAGCATCAAATATGAATAAAATGTGTAAATTGGGATGTGATTGGAGTATTACTTCGCAAGTTGTTTGGTAATTGAAAAATACAATGGCACACACGGCATTTTAATGGACAATCCCACTCGACCTTGATTTTCTTATGAAAAAAATGAATTGTGTGCAACATGCATACAATAAAATGTTTAGGCCTCTCTCCCCCCCCCCCCCAACCCCTTTTCCTTTAGACAACGTCAGAAAGACAAAATTATTTCAATTCCCGAACGACACGATACAATATTTGTTGTCCAGGACATAAAATAATCTGGGTGCCTTAGATAAACAATCAAGGCATCCAAAGTGGCACGGACGCAGTATTCTGCCGCTGCTGCCGTGCTGTTGAAGATATTTCTTTGCGTGGAACGGTATACTCACTACTGAAAATGTGTTATTATGCACTATGGTTATCACGTAGTTATATCCTCTCACGAAGGTCTTTCATTAATCTGCCCTTGTATCTCGGTTACGCTTATATTTCTAAGTGCTATCATAAAATAGTGGAGTTTAACGAATTATTCTGGTCAAACCTATAGGTTCGGCCGACAAAAACCAAATCGGAGTCGTCACTCTCTGAGTAGGAACATCTTCTGGTCTCGGTGAGCTTTTTGTTCCGGCCTAATAAAAGAATGTGAGCCTTGGTCCGTCGGTTTGTTAAAAATCGGTGAGCTTATGTCCGGAGCGATTCTATCCGGCGAGCTTTTTTCCGGTGAGTTTTTGTCCGATGAGTTTATGGTCGGGTATAGAATACATGTGTTCTACAGGGCACTCAATATACAGAAAACTGAAAAGCACGCTTTTGAAAAGTGTCATTTCGACTAAAAAAATAATGTGCACCGACACCAATAAAGTACAATGGCAAAAGCACCGCACAATCGCGACCGGCAAGGGTGGGGGTTATTTACACTCCTCTCCAAAGTCAGCAGCGCTAAGCTGAATAAAAACCAACTCAGTCATCACGGAAAATTGAGTGAGACGCGAAATTTACCAGACACACGCGAAAGTGTGAATCAAACTCCATTGTCTCCAGCTTTCGGTGAAGCATGATAATGTTACGAATGTGCATCATAGCACCAAAAGGTTCAGCTGAGTTTCTCCTCATCCGTGACTTCAGAAATACCACAGAGATGTTGAAACCTTGCAAAAGGTGTTGTGTGAGATCCAGGGTAAACCAAATATGGGGAGATGTCGCGCAGTCTGGGTCCAAGAAATGCAAAGATTGCGCTTATGGAACTAACTTTCTAAAGCTGTGGTCTCAAACCGAATTGAGCTGAGGGCCAGAAAGCCCGCTCTGGAAAGGTCGAGGGCCAACGTTAGACGGAAGAAGGGGGGGGGTTCAAACAGATTTAGAGAGAGACGACACCTCGTGCTTTATGCTTTTTCTTAACTCAGTTTCGCCAGTGACATCTTTAGATTTGATTTGTTTATATGACTACTTTGGGCCCTGATCTGATCTTATAACAAGAATGAAAATTACAGAGCACGGTAACGTGCTGGCATTTTTAATAGAAGAATTGGGCAAATACAGCTTCGTTCCTGTTCGCTCAATTCACTAAGAATTAACCAAGCTCAACATGTCTCTAAAAAGAAGCAATAAGTTAATTTGACAGTTCTTGCTTTCCAAATGAGTTTCTATTGCAACACACTGAACAAATACTTGTCTTTTAATGGTGAAATTTCTTATGACATATCACCATTAAAAGACAAGTATTTTAGGCTAGAATCCTGGGATCGTAGTTGTATCTTTGGCAGTTGCTGCTGCTGATCGAGTTTGCGCAGCCGTGATGCATCCTTCAACGAAGGGCTCGCGCTTGAAGCTATACACCATTCTAGTATTTACAAGTCCTCAGCCCAGCGTGCGATCTCCCCAGCCCAGCGCGCGCATATTCGTCGCTTCGGAGAGGGAGCAAATCACGCGCCATACGCACGAACACTGAAAATGAAACCGGCCAGGAGCCCTTTTTTGGAAAGGTCTATAGTAGCGGAATAGAGCGATCTCACCAGCCAGTTGTACTGCGCAAACGCTGCCGCAATGCAAGGAGAAACCTTAGTCTCTACCTTAGTCTTTTCGCACGTGCAATATAACCTTGCTGGAGCTCTGCCGTTGTGAAGCAGGAAACGGCACAAGCCGTCGCATGTACGGCCGTATGCCTCCAGTGAACTACAGTTATGACGCCCCGTAGCTATGTTATGGCGCCTCGTAGAAGCCTCGTAGCGTTATGTGACAGCTGGTTGTTCATTTGAATCCTGGAGGTTCCATGTACTTAGCTAAAAATAATTTCTTGCACATCTCGAGGAGGGGGGGGGTGGAGCGGGAGGGGGGTTCGCTCCTTTCTAAAAAGTCTTCCATCTGGCGATTAACTGTCTCACAAAAATGTGGCCTCGAAAAAGCCGCCCGTCATTAATTCGTCGAAATAAGCTCGACCTTCTCATGGGCTCATGCGATGATCTCCGTATGAATGTTGCAAATATTCTGTTAAATACATTCACTGTAACGCTTGAGCAATGCATAACCTGCAGAAGGTACGTAAGTTTCGACTAGAAAGAAATGTTGCACACTGCGACTCTACCGAATGTTGAAATATATTTTAGGTTCCACATACGCTCCGTGGTCTTAACGTTTTGAGAAACTGTGTCGTACATTGACTGTGGATTGTCCGTTGCACTCAACGGCACTCCCAAGAGCTGCTGCCTCGCTGTGGACCACTGAATGTCTACAAGGTAGGTCGGGTAGTGTCCCACTCCCCACACAACGTCCCACAATTTATTTCTTTGTTGACGGCCGCACCTGAGATGTTACAGAGGTCTGAAGGCCTCAAAGTACGCGAAGGAGCCGCGTTATCCGAACAAGGTTTCTTTGAGAAAGATCCCTAGCAACAGAACATATCCAATCTACAGTATTGGCGACAGTTATTCCCGACGATCGGATAGAGTTCGGACTTGTTTTATGGCATGTTTCGAGGAGAGTTCGTTTTTTGCACAGCACCAAAACAAACGAACGGACGTTCTGTTTCGTACCTTACCCTGCAACCGACCAGCTTTTTTTCGTGAAGGCTTTCAGGAGAATAACCGAGCGGAGATAATCCTCGAAGAACCACGAACGACCCGCGTCGCGGGCCTGTTGGACGCTCGCTCTCCTCGTTCCTCTCTCGCGAAGGCCGGGCAGGCAACCAGCCCTGGTATTCCCTTATTTTCAGAGCGGAAGATAACACACACACACAAAAACAAATCACCCTAAATAAGCAAATTAAAAAAAAAGGTTGGTAAACTTTAAACATAAAATGCAGGTGGAGAGTCGCGCTACTCGACCGGGGTTCCACAACCCAGGAGGATGGCAGAAAATTCTTACTGATAGGGGTCACGAGATTAGCAAAATAACAGCGGCCGGAGAGATTTTTTTATGAGAGTTTTAATTTTGAATTGGTACAATTTGAGCCTACTTTCTGCGATTTTTAAATTATAATAAATCCGTCGTCACCAAAGTAGCTTTTGATAACGCACTGTAAACTTCCCCGGAAATTATAATGTAGGAATATGTTTACATTAATATTAGCGAAGACTGAAGAAAGCATGGGGAAGGGAGGGGAGTACTTTTAAGGAATGCCTAGGGCGGCAAATCATAGGCTCGTGTTTTTAAATAAAAATCTCTTTTTCCGTTAAAAAGCAACAAATCGAACTCAGGAGGCTTAAAAAAAAAACCTCCTTTTCTAAATTCGCCCATGCGTGTAGGAGTTCTGAAAAGACTTACCTGACCATCTGGTCCGCAAGGAATGTCATTCTTTAGATTTACGGTCACTCTAACTTTCTCTTCGGTCCCACCCTTTGTATTCATCTTTTCACATACGAAGCTGCAACCATTGAATTCTACCAACTGGAATAGAGACGCTTGGGCATATATATATCAACAAAACCCTCAGCGCATAACAATGAACCGTATCCTTTAAATCTGAGGTAATGTCGTTCAAGAACACTAGTTCTCGGAATAGAATCTTTAAGGGGAAACCTTCCTCTCTTAGCAAATGTAGTGCAATCTCCTATGCTGGGTTACGTTTTGGACGTTAAAAGGAAATCGTAGAAAATATCTTGAAATCTTTTCTTTTTACAATTTCAAAAACAAAAAAAGTTTTTTGGAGGTAACGTTTGACAGAAAAACCCAATATCGCGGCGCATTCAAAACGAAGAATGTGCTTTTTCGGGTTAAAAAAAGTTATTTAGCATTATTTTATGCATAGAAAATTTTACTGAACTCCTCGTCTTCATCTCTTACAAATTACCTTTGCACAGTCTGCACAGTCTCGTAATAAAAAAAAAGGGGTTTGGTTTAATTCTTGATTTAATAATTGTTTCAATCATTTTGTGAAATAAGCTGTCGTTATTAAGAGTTTTCTAGCAATAACAAGCACGGAGTTCCCTCTTTCTATTTCCCATCTTCAAGGGACTCTAAAAATAAGCTCACGCGACCAGTGGCAGCTCATTGATGTAAGCAATGTCCACTCTCCGACCGCTAGACTAGATAAATTATAAGATAGATAACTTAATTCATAATTCGAAATACTACCATGGTATTCAATTTTATTATTTCTATATATGAGAACAATACTTTCACCAAGGCGTTACAAAGTGTACGCTAAATAAAGGATCTAATTTGTTTATAATGAGTCAATGAATTACCCTTTAATAAAAATTTTGTTTTAATCACGTATACAGAACAATAGCATATATGGTAATTTGACCAAAGTTCACAGACCTTTTTTCAAACAGAAGCTAAACTATTTCTCCTCCAAATTACGTCCTCAGATGATTGAAAAGTGATCACTATCACAACTTCCTTTGCACGCTGCGGGTGCTTTCTATCTGTTTTACGTACACGCGCCGCACTATGCGAAAAAAAAAGATCAGTTTAATCTTGAAAAAAAAAAAAAACGAGTTAGAGGTGAATTTTAGAGTATTTTTATCCCATGAATCTGAATATCACGTTTGTTTTCCCCGGCGAGTCGACAATGGGAACATGTAAGGCTGCGCGTATAGACATCAATCGCGGCGCTGCAGTCGACAGGCAGCACAGAGCCGTATATGTAGAGAGTTTGGCCGTTCGTTGGGAAGTATAGGAGACAAATGAGGAAGCACCATTGGCCGAAAGCGGGCTGGGCGTGTCCGGGGTCGTCTTCATAAATTCGAATGTTGCCAACCACAAGCCGGAAATAATACCCTGGCGGTGGTCGCGAGAAACTAACTTAATAAGTGCGTCGGAGTGACTCTCGGTGACTGAAAATATGGTGCACGTGAGGTTTCAATCACGGTCATCCAAAATCATGGTGGAAGAGTGCGACTAGCGGAACGATCGACATTATTCCGTACGCCAGGCGCCGAGGGCCGGGAATCTCTCTGTACGAGCAAAACAGAGTTAAGCGACACATTTGTTTGTTACATCTTTCTGCACGATCATGATCGAAACATCGCGTGCACCTTATTTGCAACCATGAAGGGTTACTACATTTAACTCTTACGCGATTATTAATACGATTATAACTGTTTTTCGCTACCACCGCTAGGAGATTCTTTTCGGCTTGTGGTTGGCCAAGGGAGAATGTCAAGCCCTCTTTCTGCATCTGGCACACGTCCTGGTTCTGCCTGCGCCTCCCATTGACCAAACTCTCTCTTACACGGCTCTGGGGCAGCAGAAAGTCGCTGCAGTCCGCACGCGCTGCCACACGTGCGCGTGCGCACGCTGCACGCGCACAACTACCACCATACTGATCCTAATGTCAATGCGCCGGTGTCGACACCAATCGCGGATCACGCCTCACGGGAGCCGCTCCAGTCCCAACACTGCCCACTGTAATAAAAGGATCTTTCGGCCGCTATGCGCATGTCGCTCGTGTGGGCAGCGCGAGCAATTGCAAGCTTGCCAGGTATATTCCCCCGCTCTGACACCAGTCGTGACGTCTTTTTCTTACCCTTTCTGAAAATAGAAAGAGTGCGCGTGCAAAGCTTTGATAGGCCCTGAAGATGCGCTAGAACAGAGGTTCCGAGAACTCCTTTTGTGACGTAACACCCCGGAAAAGAGGGGCTTCAGCGGTACTTTGAAAAGGATTTTCTGCTCCCTACTTGCACCAAATTGAGAAAAAAAAAAGATCTTGATAGTTGTGATTCTGGAGGCTAAATAAAGGCTATTTAAGTGTTTTTACTTAAACACAAAACCGCTTTCGTTTCCCTTTAAATATGCTGCGCATCGGAGCTCAGAGCTCGTGGAGCAAAAGCTCGCACTGCAGGACCCAGGGATCCTGAGTTCGATCCCTGCCTTCTGCTTGTTTTTGATCTGGACGAGCATTGCGTACAGGTGTGCAGTCGTGCAACGCTATAGCGGGATGAGCGTTAAAAACCCTTGACTCGCTGGCACTGGCACTTGAAGACTAAATTAACGCTGCGTAAACACACACCGTCTATGTACGAAAATAATCCTAGGAGAAGGGGAACAAGGGGGACGAGGACAAACACGAATCTCCAAACACAGTTAGGTGACTGGTGCGCGACCGAAAAATCCGCCTGGTCCTGGTATCGAACCAGGGATCTCTCCATAGGTTTGTGTTTGTCCTTTGTACCCCTTGTTCCCATTCTATATGGATTATTTTCGTCATTGTTGTCCAGCTCGCTTGCACATTTGCATTAATTGCATTATCATCAAAATCGTCTATGCATTTTTTGTGTGTGCAAAAAGTATGGCGCTGCAGTCAACTGGGAAGAAAATCGTGGAGAAAAGGGAGTATTTCCTAAGCGAATGCAAATTGCTAAGGTTTCAGTATTGCATAAAAAGGAAGCGTAAATGATAATGCAGTGAGTGCGCAGGCGAGCTGGTGGATGTTAACCATTTTGCTCTTAGTGAACAGTCCTCGACTGTTCATTTTTCTTCTACTTTGAAACTTTCCTCTTTTCCTGCCTCAGTCTCGGGCTAAGAACAAAATGGTTAAGCGTAAATGATATGGGAAATTACAGACCCATCTCAATATTGCCAGTGTTTTCCAAGGCACTCGAAAAAGTCATTCATACCCGATTAACCAACTTTTCTAATAAGTATGACTTGATAACAGCGTCGCAGTACGGTTTTAGAAAGCACAAATCTACGGAATCTGCCTTACTCGTTCAAAAAGAATTCATTTTGCAAAGCTTTGAAAACAAAATGATGGCCCTTGGAGTATTCATAGACTTTACTAAAGCTTTCGACTGTCTCAATCATCAAATTCTACTTTCTAAATTAGATAATTATGGAATTCGAGGGCACGCTTTAGAGTTAATACGGTCGTATCTGGGGCATCGGATGCAATATGTCAGTATTAATGAAAACTCCTCCACCATAAAACCTATTCTTTCTGGCGTACCACAGGGTAGTATTTTGGGTCCTTTCCTTTTTAATATATATGTTAATGATATCACTAATATTAATCCAAATGCAAAATTTGTCAACTACGCTGACGACACAAGTATACTCTTTACTTCAAATAATGCTGATACCTTAATTGATATGGCAAACCTGACTCTGTCTAGATTAAACATATGGAGTGAGAACAACGCGTTGCAAATAAATGTGAAGAAAACAAAAGCAGTGCTTTTTCGTCCTAAAAATAAACTTGTAAACATCACAAAAGACCTAAATTTAAATTCTAGCAAAATTGAAATAGTAAACTCCTTTAAGCTTTTAGGTGTTACTTTCTCTGAGAACATGTCGTGGGAAAATCATGTAAATTACCTTATTCCAAAGCTATCCCGGGCTGTGGGCATGTTAAATCGTCATCGTTATATTTTGCCAGAAAAAGTAAAATTATTATTATATAATTCTCTATTCCACTCCCACTTAAATTACTGCCACTTAGTTTGGGGTACAACGACTTTTACTAATCTAGAAAAGCTGCACGTGTTGCAAAAAAAAAGCACTTAGAGCTATAGGAGATGTCCCGTTTGACTTTCATACAGGTAGCTTATTCAAAAAATTTCATGTTATAAATATCCACACTTTATATGATTACAGGCTTGCTACTAGCCTAAAAGTGGAGCAAATTAGAAATATAATTTTTTTTTATAAATCTTGCACAAATCTCGAAACACATTCATAGTTACCCTACCCGCGGAGCTGAATGTTGGGAGGTGGTCACACCGAGAACAAACTATGGCACACAAACGCTGAAATACGCTGTTCCTAAATTATTTAATCTGTTTTTAGCTAAAGGTATTGATTGGGACAAGTTATCGTTGAGTGAAGTGAGGTCACCCTTTTTTCACTGATGATTAGTGTAATTGCTCTCTTTTCTCCGTGTTTTGTTCTTAATACTATGAGCTTGTTTTTGTTTTGTTTGCCCGTCATGCCCTATACGTCAATATTGTGATAATCTAAGGTATTGTGCTCAACATGTTGTGATAGCGATCATTTTCTGTAAATTTGTGTTTCTCTTTCAATTGATGTATTATTTCCCCACTCTGTCGCTGCTGCTGTAGGCGGTCAGGAACCCGTCAAGCTGTGCCTCACAGCTTTTTTTCCTGATCGCCACCATCATCTCATGATGGAAATAAACACTATATAATATTATTATTATTATTATTATTATTATTATTATTATTATTATTATTATTATTATTATTATAAGTGCCTCACTGATTTGTTTTCCCACCGTGTTAATTAGTAACGTTTTTTGTAACCATTATATTGTACTACCTAATGAAGAGCTTACCGCGGAACCGTGAGATGTCCGCAAGCATTTATCTTCCACTTCGTCCAGAAGTTTATTTTTACACTCTCCGCTTATGTGATTCATATTTCTATCGACATACCAGGTTGAATCGGTTTGTGCCTCTGAAACAATTAGGTTAAACATTTCTTTTTAAATCAATATATTCACCTTAAAAGTCAAGAGATTTATTTTATTTAGTTAGTTTCCTCCTCTTATAAGGTCTACAACAGGGGAGTCCCACATTTACCAGCTTGTCTTTTCCAGGCAATATTTTGTACTGATCAGATGTGTTACATATGCACAAAAATATATAAAAGATGAAGGATGGGCAGATCCAGGTGACTTCAATTATTTGGCCAACATTTCGAGCGAGATCAGCTCTGCCGAAGGAATTGATGAAATTTTGTTTTTCATTCATTTTTTTCTTATTAATGTTTAGGAGAAACAAGGTTTCAAGCTCAATAAACCTGAAATAAGTCTATACTCAGGGTGTTTAAACTTTAAATCAAAAAGATTTTTCAAAAAGGGGTGAGAGTTAGGCGAGTGCCGTCCTTACCAGGCTCGGTGAACATTAGATAAGAAAAAATAATTACACGAGTGCGCCTAAGACTGTTTACGTGTTGGAAGGCGAAAGCATTGTAGTCCCGAGGGAGAAATGTTTTCGAGTAATGTTTCTACACGTGACGACCTCTAGGACGACGTCAATGACGACTTCTAGGACGACCTTAAGCACGACGTCTAGGACGACGTCGAGAACGACGCCTAGAGGACGACGTCTAGAACGACGCCTAGAAAACGACGTATAGGACGACTTCTAGGACGTCGTCAAGAACGACGTCTAAAACGACTTCTTAGGACGACCTCTAGGACGACGTTCAGGACGACGTCCAGGACGACGTCGAGAAGACGCATCGAGGAGGACACTTAAGGAGGCTGTGGCGTGTTTGCGTGGGCGGCAACGTTTGCCTGCGGAAGCCGCCGTAGATGTAGACTCTGCTGCCGATGTCGAGGCCGTAGATGTAGACGCGGTCGCCTCACAGTCCATCGCACGAAGCACACACGAGCACCGATGAAGTCCGAAGCGAACCTTTTGCACACGGCGCTCCGGCGGTGGCATCACGCTGATGACGTATGAGGACGCTTGATGACGTATATTTCATGGCCATCTTTCGGGCACAACGACGACGGCGCTTGTTTTTCACGTAATGTGACAAGTGAGGTCGTTCTAGAGGTCTAGGACGACTTCTAGGACGACCGAAAGGACGACGCCAGTAGACAGCGTCGTCCTTGAGCATGGGATTGAGTGGCACGTGCCGCTCAATCGCATTTTTATGGCCATTTACTCCGACTTTTCGCTCAATGTGACAAGTAAGGAATTCGCCTCAATAATCGTCATGGTGAGTTGGCTAATTAAGAAATATATCTGAATTACCTTTTATTATTTGTTTTAGGAGTTATGTTGATATTTCATTATTGATGGCAATTAGTATTAGAGGCCAGACCATTTTAAAGAATTTGCAAGAAAGATAATAATTTTCGAGGTATTAATCGATACATTTTCAGACATTTAACCGGATTTTAAATTTTCGTGAAAAAAGCGCGCCGCAAGCCCTTCCCTCAATGACGGATAGAAGAGTGCTGTGTCGTTTCAAGTACTTTGCCACTATCTCGGCAGCGTGTCCTTGGTGGGTACGCAGACGGCACGAGTGACGATGGGAGTCAAACGATTAGATCACTCTTTCTAATCGTCATTACGGGCAGGGTTTGCGGCCTGCATGTTGCGCGCAATTTTTTGATAGCATAGAAAAACGTGAAAATGCATAATTTAATAACTCTAAAACCATACCAATTTTGCAAATTCTCTCAATTGGCATGTCCTCTAACTGTAATTGCCGTCAATACTGCAATTGTAGCATAACCCCATAAGGCCAATAATTAAGAAGCTATTTAATCTTAGCTAATAAGTTAACTTACCATGACGATTATTCCTTCATTTAATAGAAAGACGTTCACGTGGCCAAGGGCGCATGAGGACTGGGCCCGGCAATGGATTGCTTATCTTGCTCGGAGAAAGGTGTTATTTGTGCGCACAGCCTGTCTTGTAATTCTTGCGGGTACGCAGTATGCACTACTACGTTAAGACGTCAGCACGACATGCACCTTGGTGGCGGACTATTTGCCGACTCGGAGGAACACTGGCTGGCAGCAATAAGGGTCTAACGGAGCTTCTGGCGCATTATCTGCTTTGAGACTTCATATATTTTTCAAATTTTTCGGATTGTTGATAGTTTGGAAATTTTATTTAATAGATGTGCTCTTTCGCGGCCAAAGAGACACACGTTTTAACTTAATGTTTAGTTTTTCTCGGTTCTCAGTGGCCTATGCTTTAGCAAGAGACGCTTGGCAGCATTACATGATGACAAGCAGCTAACGCTCTTGTAGGTCCGTCTCACCTCGGCGCGCGGTTTGAGATTAAGCCGGCATCCCACTTGAAAAAGTGTATACTATAAAATAAAATAAAAGAAAGACGTAACAAACTTACGAAGCAATGTTGAGCAAGGCAACCATAACTTGCGTATATAAATATACAGACATCTTTATAGTACTGAATGCCCGCAAGTTACTTGCGAACAGTGTGCACTTGGAAACCAACTGACAAGGTGTCTCTTATTTGCTGCTTCAGCATCTATGGATGAAACTCGGCGAATGCCGAGGCTGGAAAATGCGTTTAGTCCTAGAAAAACGGTCTGCCTTGTGACACCGACGTAGGCACGTGAAATGTCATGCTCATTATCACAGCGCGGAACTAGTTTTTTTAATATATGACTGAACATATTTTTAGTTCCGTCATTCGTCAAGCTCCTTCCTAAGATTGCAGCGATTGGCTTTTCTAATTGCCTTGCGTGGTAGCGAAGTAGGCGTTTAATATATCTTAGACTGCAGGGTGTATCTACGTAGCACTAAAATATTAATGTACCATCTTACCACAGAGCAAATGTGTAAAACCGATGATAATCCATGAATGTGGTCAGCTGCATTTTTGCGTTAAAGACGTAGACAAGACTCACGAAAATCTGCCGCCCTGAAGAACACATCAAATACAAGTAGCACTGGATTGGACGAACAGAAGACTCGTTTACAGCGCGAGGACGTGTCTAAACGGAGCTAGATTGTCTCTTCCAGAATCGTGTACCGTCCATCAAATGTACCTTGATGCAGACTCAATACCCTGTGACAAGCTACCGCTCATCTATAAAGCGACAGGCTGCTCAACCGGACTACCTGTACCTTGACCTGTTGTTATGCAATAGTATACAGATAATTATCCAATATACACAGCCTTTGCTTGAGGCATGTAAGGAATGCACGATTCACGTCTTTCAATGCACTTACGGCTGATGACGCTCAGTCAATTTTGACTATTTTAAATACTTTTGTTTGCTCTAAGAAAAACTTTAAACGTTATTTATATCTAACCAAAATATAATTTTTACGTGGCGTGAACCGTGATTTATTCGTTTGAACGAGTTGCGCTAGACTTGAATCGCTGTAAACATCGTCTAAATGCTACATTTACTTGTCGCTGTCTGGCACGGCAGAACTTAAAGGTCATATGAAAATTCCGAAGTCTTTGTTGTCCTGAAGTGTCCTTTTAGTGCCCGTTTGACACAGGTACGTAATTCATATATTCAAGAAGAATGTGTCAGAAATATTCTGCTTTAGAATACACGAATATACGTATACCTAACGTTGTATTGAAGTATAGGAATGTATTCTTTATTGTTTTCTCCTTATGTGTCTGCTAGATAAATTATGAATACGTTCATTTTGAGTACGCAATCCACGCACCCCCTTGCACAATGCATAATGATGCAGCAGGTATTTGTATGAATAAATAAACAAATAAATAGATAAATACATAAATAAAATTCCGACGTCTTCACAGCGTTTCGGAACAATCCAAACCTCTATAACAAATGACGCATCGTTAGCGTTGACACGTCGAATATTATTACACTTTAGACGTCTTCCACAAACTAAAATAGAGACCACTGCAAAAAGTTTGCATGCAAGTTAATAAGAAATATACACGGTTCTTCAGCAAATAAACGTTTCTCAATCCCTGGGCGACACTGAAATTACGACATTTAGACAAAGTGCCGAAACTGCTTTGTATGTATACTTACCGGCGCTTGCAAGCTTCAAGTTTGTGTCTGAACGCATTCATTGATCTTACTCTTTTTATATGCAGGTCTGGATTGGAAATTAAGGCGGGGCAACATTGTTGTTTTTATGTTGTTCGAGGCGGGTTGTTTTTACTTCCGCACATCTTGACTAACATCGTATTGTACGCCAAGGCTGTTTCTTCTAATCTGAGCAGACTCTTTCCGCACAGTAATTAGAACCATAATGTCAAAAATGACGAGTCAAAATGCACGCAGTCGATAATTTGTTTTATTCATTTCATGCAAGATTTACAACATGTACAGACAATATTGAAAATTACAGCAAAACATTTTTGTGCAAAGAAAGTTACGAAACACAGTCAAGTAAACCATGTTTTAGACATTCACAAAATATTTACCAACGAACTGCTTGATACGAAACATTGCTCTTTTCATTTTTTTTATTTAAAAAGTCATAAGACTGTGAGACTGGTGTGATGCGTCTAGATGGTTCTATACATTTTGAAATAAAAAAAAAGTATATTGGTGGTTTCATCTCAACTCAGGCACGGATTTGGGGTCGAGTTTTTTAATTTTGACGAACAAAACATATGTTTTGGCGAAAACCCTTCTGTGACAGGGAGTGCAAACCGCAAGTTCGGGCGATTTTTTGTTCTCGAGTTGGACATTTTATGCAGCCGAGGCGCAAACTGATCTTTCTCTCGCCTGTCGGAGGTGTCATGTTTCATTCCTTCCTACTTTTTACCCTTTCTTGGTAGTGCTATGTAACTTTTTTTGGGCCACTCTCAGAATAGGGATTATTTATGGTCAATAATTTTATTGCGATTATTTATCTTCACTTTTGTCTTAAATATTGTCAAAATGTGTCCCTTTGACAATATTTGTCAAAGTTTGACCAGTTCTTCCGTGTGACCTATTTAAGATATGGTAACATATTTAGTATTTTCAGAAAGCTAAGAGTATCTTCTTTCTATTGATAACACATTTAACGTTGTGTATAAAAGGGAAAGGGCAGGTGTATTCTCATAAAGCAAGGACTATTTCAAAATATTGGGAAATTGAGGTCGATTTTCTAAAAAAAACACCTTTTATTTGGCTGATTTTTTTTTTTGTCTCGCTAGCTGTTGCAGTGTCTTTATAAAGTAATATAAATAGAAAATGTAATCTTTTGTTTGCATGGCAGCTATAAGAGCTTGAAATCTGATTTTGTTTGACTGTTTTGTCAGTAAATCAACTTACTCGCAAAAATACACTAATTCAAAATTGGCGCCTCCTATTTTTTATACCTGTGAACACACTTATTCTCTGATAAATATTTTTAACGCAACGATTTATATGAAATATATTTTAGAAAATTTGTACAATATGATATTTTTGGACGATATTTGTGAAAGTTTACCAGCTCTTCCGTGTGACCTATATGTGGTGTCTTGAGATATTTAGAATTTTCAGAAAGCTTAGAGTATGCTCCTTCTAATGATAACAAATTTGATGTGTGTAAAAGATGAAAGGACAGTATTTTTTTTTCGTAAAGCAAGAAATATTAAAAAGAATTGCAAATTGGAGGTCGATTTTTTAAAAAAAGCCTACCTTTTCTTTTGGCTAATTGTTTTTCTCCTAGCTACCTATTGCAGCGCTTTATAATGTAAAATAATAAAAAATGTACTATTTTGTTTGTATTGTGGTATACAATTTTATATTTCTGTTTTTGTTCACTTGTTCCCCAGTAATACAAGTGACGCACAAAATACACTCAACTCATGATTGACGCCTCTGCAATTTTTGGTAACTACCTGCATATTCCTTTGATAAAAGAAGATGCCAACGGCGAGTTATGCTAATGAAGCGTCTAGGTCATGATATGTTTAATGTTTTTTTAATTGTCAAACCGCCTCTCCTGCAACAATATATGACAGAGTTCAGCAAACTGTGCTGTGTGACCTAAGCAATGTATTTTTATGATCTTTACATCACCGTAAAGCTCCAATTAAGCTCCTCTTTTTTAGTGTAATTGGAATATTTTGCGCTAAACATATAACGCGGAACATCTGCTTGAAAAAAGAATATTTATAAAGACTCTGCAAGTTTGAAGTAGATTTTCTAAAAAAAATACCAACTTTTCTTCATTTTTATTTACAGTTAGGTATTATATAGTTGGCTGTCAGGAACTATCTCAACAGCAATTGTAATACATTGCTTGTATGGCCGCTATTAGGACTCGAATCTCGTGCTATGAGAGTTTTAAACGGCACTTCGCAAAGACGCTCACCTGAGCAGAATTTTGGCCTATGTAAGGTTTTCTATTTGATTTTAGTACTTACCTCAATATCTGAGCGTAAAAGCCAGTGAAGCAGCAATATATATCCTAACAATATTCATTTACTTGGCACTGGCGTGATTTGCAAGGTGTATGAGCTTCGCCCCATGTATTGACGGAGAATATACGTAACATCTCGACTTCCGGACAAACTTAGGTCAAGACGAAAAAGTCTAAGTAACCCGGCATGAATCACTGAAAATAGAAAATGAAACCTAAACACATGATTAACACATTTGAAGCCTTACACGCTACGAAATGCTTGTTATTTTACGAAAGTCCGTACGTGCACAAAATAAACCATACTTCCTAAGCGTCAGATACTAAATCGACATATGTATATGCAGTGCATACCTGTTTGACATAAGAAAGTATGACAATTACATATCAAGTTCGGTATTTCAAACTCAAAGCCGAAAGCAAAAGGCCCCAGAGGAATTCTCTAACGATCTGCATTCCCCTGTATTGGGAAGAAGTAATCGCTGTGCCCGCACTTGTGGACACGGAGTCGTCCGTGTCACGGACTTCTGAGCAACTTTTTTTAAGTACACTACTCAAAATTTTATTAATGTTTATGGTTGGATATTGAGGTAACTGCTAAGGATAAATAGGAAACCTTACATAGGCCAAAATTCTGCTCAGCAGAGCGCCTGTGCGAGGTCCCGTTCAAAACGCTCGTAGCACGAGATTCTAGTCTTAATAGCGGCACACAAACAATATATTGCAATTTCCGTTTGTAGTTTCTGATAGACTACTATATTACCTAACTGTGAATAAAAAATGAAAGAAATAAAAGGTAAGGTTTTTTAGAAAATCGACTCCAAACTTTATAGTTTTTCGAAATATTCGTTTTTGAGGCACATGTAGCGCATTATATATTTTCTGTAAAACATTCAAATTATACTCAAAAGAAAGAGCTAAATTGGAGCTTTACGGTTATATAAAGATCATAAAAAATATCTTGATTAGGTCACACAGCACACCTTGCTGAATTCGTCAAATATCGTGGCAAACAGGCGGTTGAAAAAAATCAAGAATGTTATGACCTAGACGCTTAATTAGCAGTAAAAAATGCGTATCTCGAGAGTGTTCCCAAAAAGTTATATTGATGTATGTAAAAAGTAAGGAAAAGGGATGGAGTGAAATATGGCAACCCCGATAAGCTGGAAAACGTCAGTTTCCACTTTGGCCGCTTCAACGGCCTATAGCTTGAGAAGTAAAAAATCCGACTAACTTGCCGTTTGCGTCTTCTTTTATTATAGGAATTGCCCCAAAATATATATTTTGTTCGTCAAAATTAAAAAATTCGATCCTAAATCCGTGCCTGAGTTGAGATGAAATCACCCATTTGGTTCATACAGTTGTACTGCTTGCAAGTTGTTTTCTTAGCCAGGCGATGGTATGATTCCAGCTGTTGGTCGTCGAGGGCGTACCCCTATCAGCCGTGTCTACAGGATGTGCTTACCAGTTCTTATGCACGCTACTCCGAAAAGTAATAGATTACAATTACAATTACCTCTTGGCAAAAAGGAATCGATTGGAGAGTGTTTCTACGTCAGTTCAAACAATTATCTTCCGGATCATAACTTTTTTGTTATATGTTTGTGTAAGAAATACGTGTTATAGTCATGTTCTTGAGAAGAACATTCAGATATATGTCGAGGCTGTTAGTTTTTTTTTCCAGATATATAAAATTGAGACGCTGGAGGCATGGACACTGCTGAGGTTTCAGTATCGTGCTTTGAACGGCCGCCACTTTTACGCCGAGGCATGTAGGCAGGAATAATTCGTTTTAACCATTTGATGAAAGATTTACAACATGTGCACGGAAGTTTAAAAATCACACTACCATATTTCTATACAGAGGAAAAAGTTACGAAACGCTTCAAATAAACATGTTTCAGAGAGATTCGCAAGTTATTTACTAACGAACTGCTTTACATCGAACGTCTGCGAAGTATATTCAAATGCGCAACTTTTAGTTATAATTTATAAATATGATTTGTTTATAAACTTGTTTCTATACATGCGTCAAAATCAAACGTCAATATTTATAAAATTCAGTGGTTATTTTTTTTATAAGGTATCCTTGACCGATTTCAGTGACTTGAACTAACTTGTGTTGGCAGCAAAAAAAATGAAAGACGTTTGCATACCTCCGTAATGCCGAATTAGAGCGCAGCTCTTGAGGAGGAGGAGGGGAGGGTACGGAGAGGACAGTATGCCTCTCCTCCTCCTCTTCATCTACTCCTCCCTGCTCCTCCCCTCCCTCCTTCTCCCTCTTCCTCCTCCCTCTTCTGCTCCTCCTCCCTCCTTCGCCTCCTCCATCCTCCTCCTCTCCTCCTCCTCCCTCCTCCCACTCCCCTCCTTCTCCCCCTCCTCCTCCCTCCCCGAGCGGTGCATGATGGAAAACGTCCCATAATGTAACGCACGCGCGTTATGGACGTTTCCCATAATGCACCGCGTGGTGACGCCGCTCAAGCCGGCGCTCTGAAAAGAAATTAACATATGACCTCAAAAATCATCAACAAACCCCCCCCCCCCCCCCCCCCCCCCCCCCCCGTTTGAAGTAGCTTTTCTTTCATCTTTGTCGCGCAACGTCGGCTGCAAAGAGAGATTTTTTTGTTTTTTTTTGAACCGACAAAGGCTGTATAAGGGAGCTGCTCTATTGGAGTGAAGGAATTCATGTTGTGCGTAGCTTAGCTTTATTTTTGTGTTCTTTTTTTTGTAATGCCCCCTCGGCCAGCCCCCCCCCCCCCCCCCCCCCCCCCCCACCCCTTTATTTCCCCTCCTCAGGAAAAAGTGTCGGCGGTCTCCACTGCCACCGGCATTTGCGAACAGTTTGCAGAGTACATTACTGTGCAAACCAAAGCCGGCAACGAGAAAAAAGAGTCATCACGAAAACAAGGCGAAGGAAGTCGTAACATTTGAAAAGTCGGCATCTTAGTATTCTAAATTGTGCGACGGCAGAAAACAACTTGATACTGGGGCTTTATACCGAATAAAAGAGGAACAACAGGTGAGAGGAAGGACAAGATATTTCCCTTTCTGTCTCTGTGTTTTACGGCGTAAAATCTCAGTATGGGAAGAACCAACTGTCACTACCTGCAGTCTTACAAAAACACCAGCTCACGATTTACAAGTATGAATGCATAACAGAGAAGGAATATAGATAGAATTTGATAACAACAAGGACGTGCTTTTGTTGAATGTTTCCATGTCAGTTCATCCAATAATGGTCAGGGTAAATGGTTTATATTTTTGTAAAACATACACATCGTCGCCGACACTTCTTCGTTAGGAAGAAGTGTCGGTGACAATGTGTATATTTTACCTTTTTATATTTTTTTTTACAGATAGTATGTAAAAAAAGAAACAAAGAAAACCTTACCGTGATTTTATGAATAACATTGAAACACTCAACAACGGAACAAACTCGTACAACAACGGAACAAACCCGCCCCCCCCCCCCCCCCCCCGCACCCCCTTGTGACGCTACTGCTTGGACCATCATTGTATGAACTGTCATGAAAACACCATAAGACTTCATTACTCGGCCCGGTAATAAAATTGACTTTGCTTTTAAAAGTAAACTTTGCATTTCCGAATATTTCTAAGATGACGTAGTTGCTGCGGTTTCATTGGGCCAATACGATTGAAAGAAAGTGGTCAAAAGTACACCCTTACTTTAGTGGAACCCAAGGGCTTATTGGAGGTCGGGGGCTTGTTCCAGCCTACTTTACCCACGTGAATCCCATGTGGGCACTCCTTCAGGTGGTTCGCGAGGTTATGATTAGTTTCCCCACATTGATAACCACCAAGGTCGAGCTTTGCTTGTGACAAAAGGCTACAAAAAAAAGATGAAAGTAACTTGGTTTTTTTTGTAAACTTTAAGTGTTGAGTGAATTGAGTGAATGTTGTCTCGTCCCTCATCACTCACTACGCTTAGAAGCTTTTTTGGTCCTAAATGCTCTGTTATAAGCTTTTGGGCGAGCGGCAACTCAATATCTGCGACCAATCAGCATCTGTTCGCGCAGCACCACGCCGCGTTTGCTACACTCAACGTAGGAGTATAACAGAGCCTTAAGCGATGGCAGAACTGAGGCACAATAAAAACGAACTGGGGAGAGTGTAAAACTTAATAACGTTACTCGTTATTATATTACTCGTGCGATTACTTTGCACATCAAAGAGTAACCAAACGATTTCAAAATTACTTAAAGAAGTATTTGATTACAAGTAATTTGAATCAGTTTCGTATAATCCGAACACAACCGTGAAAGCGGAACACCAACTTATTTACGCATCACTCATTGACTTCCTCCGATCCTCCGGGGTCTAAATGTTCATCTCATCATCAACACCCATCAGCTCCCCCTCTTTTTATCCCCTGAGTTCCTCCAGCCAGAAGAAGGTGTCTAATTAACGTAATATTATGATGAACTCTAGATAACACGTGGTGAGGCCGTCGTATATCACTGTAGGCTCACGACATGTATACCGCAGTAGTGATTACATGAAAGCACGCCGGTACAATGCTTATCCAAGGGCTCTAATCTGGGCACTTGGTGAAAAAGTTGACGAGGAATTGGGCGGCCCTCATTGGCCGACGCCATGTTTGATCCTGGCGCCGATCAATCATGGCGGTAAAATTCCTTGCCGATTTTTTTTTTCGCTAAGTGTCCTATGAGAGCTTTCCATCAAAGACCCAAGGGAAGAGGATTGGGCAGTCGAACTGCGAAGCGAGGACTCGTGCAACCAGAAGGCGCTTGTCAAGAAAGCCATGGCAGCACTCAAGACAACTGGAGCCTCGTACTAGAGGCACCCATTCAACTCCTCTGTTTCGTTCTACCCTCACCCCCCCCCCCTCCCATCCTCTCCTTTTCCTTCAATAAAGATGTTTACAACAACAACAACCCCGGATAGAACGGGCAAGCGGTGCGATTGGAACCAGCTGGATACCTCGGTTCTGCAGCACGACCTGTCACCCCACGTGCACCAAGCTGCAGTGGGCTAACACTTTCGGTCAGTGTTCCACAGACCAAACCAAATTTGAGATTCCTATTTATACAGCGTAAGGTCCGTCCGCCCTTAAGATGCGGCGACACTGGTTTATGCTGTAGATGAGAAATTTAGCCAGTGCAGTACGACAGCTTGCTTGGGTCTTCAACGTGCATCACGTAGTCGTGATATTGTACACGACCTCACGCCGGTACGATGCTGACCCAGATCAAAACGGGCAGGTGTAAGGATTGAACCCTTACAAAAATGATCAATGAGTTTCGATTGGGTTTCTAATGTATTCCTATAGAGTCAATTGAAACTCAATATAAACTCAACGTTTAATGAGTTTCAAATTAGAAACTCAATATCTGATTCTGTTGAATTTACTCAATAAGAATGCAATTGAGTTTGGCCATAAGAAACTCAATATCGATTTTATTGAATGTACTCATTAGGAATGCAATTGAGTTTGGTCATAAGAATGCAATATATATTCTTTTGAATTTACTCATCAAGAATGTCGATTGAGTTTGCTCATTATGAACTCAATATATATTCTTTAGAATTTACTCATTAAGAATGCAATTGAGTTTGCTCATTTAGAACTCAGTATCCATTCATTTGAATTTACTCATTAGATATGTAAACGAGTGTGGATTTAGCGACTGCACCGAACGATCATTCCTTGTACCAATGTGTTTTTTTGTTTTGTTTTTACTAAGGGATAGGGTCTAATGACGTCGAAACACTGTTTATCATTTATCAGACTTCCGAGGAGGGGATAGCATACTGGGAACCTTAATAAATGCTGAGGTGGTCACCGGCCAAATGAATACCTTTCATATGTAGGGTATATAAGGCGGTGGAGTAGTCAAGGGGAGTGTGATTAGTGTGTTGTGAGTGCTTTATGATGTTTGTGTTCGTTTCCTTAATGTGCTTCGTTTCCTCCATGTTCCATGCTTTAAGGAATTATAAGATAAAATTCCCCACACGTTGCAGGATTTTTTTAAACGCAGTTGCAAAAATTCTATTGAAACACAGTTGCAAAATTCTATTGAAACTCAATTGCAAAAATTCAATTGAAACACTATTGCCAAAATTTAATTAAAATGCAATTGCTAAAAATTCAATTAAACGCAGTGGCCAATACCCTGTGAAGGTTCAATAGGACTCAAAAAAAAAACTATTGAGTTTCATTTGAGACTCAACGCGGTGTATTGAGTGAATCCTTTACACTTTCACTTGAAACTCCTTTCATGTTTTGTAAGGGCCATAGCCTTGCGAAGACATGCAACTACGCAGTTGTGCGTGAGGAAATTCTTCGAAGGTACATTGTCGTTGGAGTTCACAGACACAGCGAGCGACCTGTTGGTCGCTAAACTCGTCAAACACAAAGATTCTTTCTGTTACGAAACAGTGGGGTGAGGAGCCGAAAGACTGCCACGAAGTTTTCTTTTCTCACAAACCCGCAGATCCGTTTTTCTTCTTGACGTTTTTCACTGAAGGGTCGAAAAATTCCTACCACTCCCTAGACGCCGAACAAGAGCAGTGCGAGAGAGCGCGCGGAGACGACCGTGGATCATAGGTGTAATGTCACGAGAAAGATTATCAGCTGCGACCAACAGGTTTAATATTCTTCAAAAAGCATGGCGGAAGGTTGGGATAATTGCATATTAAAATCATCACTCTAGAAGGTCACAGTTTTTATTTCCGCCGATAAAACATTTTCTGAAAAACTTCCATGCTGTTCCTTTTATTTCTCTCGGCCTTTTGAATATGATCAAAGTGTAGCCCGACGTGGCTAGGTCAAAACCAGCCGAGTAGCGTGGTGGATTTCGCCTCCGTGCAGTTGTCCCCCCACCGGCGGGATAAGATAATTTTACTGCTTTTTTCTAATTAACGACTATTGGCCACTTAATTTAGCAAAAGCGTCGGTGTGATCTGTTTTCTAAGATCAGTCAGACTGAGATTAATTCTGCTCTAATCAAAGGAAATAAGAGGGATGTCCGGTTGTCAATATGGACGGTGATGTTTTAAGAACGCGATGACTCCAAGCTTCCATCGTACGCAATCGAAACTTCTCACCATCGATTTGAACACGGACCATTGAATATGTCGTTCCCAACTGATAATCCTGATCCTGACGCGAAGGGCATAAAAACTCTGAAAGGACGCCACCAAACGCGCCTGCACAGTACGAGCCCTAGCACGATCCTCTCCCTCTTCAAAATCTGTCATGGCGTCCCGTGAGTTCATGGAATGCGAAACCATTTCAATTCCAGAACCTCTAGAACCATTATAGCCAGAAATGGCACGCTGTGCTGTTCCTCGTTGTCGCTCAGTTGGAGCGCCTCTAAGCTAGGGGCGCCGTACTCGGAAAGAGGGGACGGGGGGAAGGAGAGATTCCCCCCCCCCCCCTCTCTCTCCCAGTGGCACCCAAAGAGGGGGCAAGGGACTTTAAGGTGGAAGGGGAAGGCGATCGCACCAACCCCAGATCGTTGCAATATAGTGCCCAAACATTTCAGAAAGGTATACTAAAAAATTCGGGAGAAGGGATATCCGTCATCTTCACTACCATCCCCCAGCCCCTTCTCTCCCGAACATTTCTCTACGGCACTTCCTGACCCCTATTTGTGTGTGTGTGTGTGTGTGTGTGTGTGTGTGTGTGTGTGTGTGTGTGTGTGTGTGTGTGTGTGTGTGTGTGTGTGTGTGTGCTGGTCGTACCCCTTTTTATTTCGCTTCCCTCGGTTTTTCCTCGCCAGCCCCCCGTCGCCTCCTCATCTCTCTTCTCTTACACAACTGACGTCGCTACATAAACCGCCTCTTTGTGACCCCGGTAGCTTTGTTGACAGTGAAAGAAGATGAACTGTATTACCAGGTACACCGCGCACTGGCTCCACAATATCACAAAGTTCAATCTTCGCCTCGAATCCGAAGCGAAGATCTTTGTCCCGAAGAAACTCCATCCCAAAGTTAGTGAAACGTCACTTTGTCGTCACCAATAAGTTCCACAAACGACGATCTCAGCGACGAGAAAGTTCAGAGTATTCACAGCCTGCCTAGGGATAATCTAGACAGCAATGACTCTAACGCAGCGTAGCGATGTAAGGAGACGCGGGCGCGACGTCATCAGCGCAGCCGTTCGATCGCCTGATCCCGACGGTGTTGCTCGCGCGCGCTCCGGTGAAGCTCGCTACGACTTTGTGTTTCACAATATCGCTGGAATTTGAGCACCGAGAGAGCTTGGATGAATGACATCTGGTCCCGCTTGACGCCATCGTCGCGAGAGTCCACTCAGCACGCTCTGCGAACCTCTGGCCCCAACTTTGTGTTTGACGAGTTTAGCGACGCAGCTATCGGAGATGACACCAGTCGCTCCAGGGAGGGCTACGAACCTGGTTCAAGAACCAGCAGCTGTCATTAAACCGTACATTTCTTTCTGAACCCGGGCAGAAGAATAGACTGCCAGGGTAGCAACGCTCTGAGCTTGTCGAGCCCATTAATCCGGAAGCAACGTATAGCGAATCTCGGAGGCCAATCATCTGAACTCGACAATTTAAAGAATTCCTCAGGAGCTCATAAAAAATGACTGAAAACGCAGCTGAAGGCAGCGCAGAGGGGTAGAGGGAACTGGGAATGTCAGGTCTTTTACTTCTTTGTATTTTGTGTTAGAGAACAACTTAGCTCGGGCAGCCAATGCCCAAGCTACGTTGTCCTCGAAAACAAAGTTTGGCGACATTACATTTTGCGATTGAACCCTCATTATATTCCTGCAATAATTTTGTATTAAAGATTTTTTTAGCTTTCAGCTTTTAGCTTTTTATTTCAAAACCCTCCCAAAAGGTAAAAAAAATACACGGGTGCATTTAGGATTGCTTACGTGTAGGAAGACGAAAGCCAGTCAAGGATGACCCGTCTAGACGACGACATTTAGGACGACTCTCTGAGGACGACCTCTAGGACGACGTCTGGGGGACTCCAGAACGACGCCTAGGACGACCTTAAGGAAGTCGTCTGGGACGACGTCGAGAACGACGCCTAGAGCGTGGACACTTAAGGAAGCTTTGGCTTATTTGCAGTAGATCGTAGACGCGGTCGCCTCACAGTCCCTCGCACGAAACACACAACGAGAACAGATGAAGTTCTAAGCGCATCTTTTGCACACGGCACTCCGGCGGTGGCATCACGCTGATGACGTATGATGACGCTTGATGAGAACACGCTGATGACGCTTGATGACGCATTTTATGGCCATCTTTCGGGAACAATGCCGACGACGCCGACGACGCTTGTTTTTCACGTACTGCGACAAGTGAGGTCGTCCTAGAGGTCTAGGACGACTTCTAGGACGACCGCAAGGACGACGCCAAGGACAGCGTCGTCCTTGTGCACACGTTTGAGCGCCGCGTGCCGCGCAATCGTCGTTTTTATGGCCATTTACTCCAAAGTTTTGCTCAATAAAAATTCAAAACGTTCGCCTAAAAAAAAAAATAGATCCTAAATAAAAACATTTGTTGCCGGGGTGTTGGAGATATATAAAAATCAATATATTGTAATAGGTCCTTCAGTTGCATTTTTGATATGATATGAAGTGAGAAAGCATGCGGTTTGATAAAAATGAATAATTTGCCTGACCAGCATAATGTTTGCGCCCTATTCAGGGGGCGCCATCCCGCATACACGCTCGGTATAGACGCTTCGCAGCAGCTGTACGTGGGCGCCGCCATAACCTAACTGGTTGAATGCGGAAATCCTTAACTGTCCCATGGAGCGAACCGACGTCATCAGCTTTTGAAGCAGCGCCAAACGGCACCCTTCCGTGTCCCAATGGAGCGAAGCCTGTCGTCTGTAGCAGAAATCTGATGGATAGGCTCCCATTGGCTGGCGCGCGTCATCAAGGAACGAGGCTCCCATTGGCTCTCGTGCGGCGTAGTTCCAAGGGACGCCACCAGAGAAGCCCTCTCCATGGCGGCGCAGCGCACGCAGTGAAGCAGCCGGCGAGGTGCGGCGGTGCGGGCCTGGCCGACTGGCCGCACAGCCCGCCCGAGCAAACTCTGGAAGAGGGTGCACGGCCGAGCTCAGCGAGGCGCGGCCACTTCACCAGAGCGCGCGCTCGGCCGTCGGCCGGCGAAACGGGGCCGTCAACGCCACTACGCCGCAGACGAACTAAGAGAGCGGAAGAACGACATTCATGCTTTCGCACTCACAACTCATAAGAAGTGCTTAGGTGCCCTCGAACTTCTTTGTTTCCTCTTATTCCGCTCACTTTACTTCATCATTATCACAGCAGGACAAGCTCTTGCCATTTTAGGTTCACACTTTCTTCTTTTCAGCATAAGCATTTGCAGGCTCGTCAACGCCCGCTTCAGTGGCTCGGCATCTCGGGAAGACAACATGAGGTTAGCAATGACGGCTGTAATCTAGTCCGCGTGCAAAGCGCCTGCCAGCAGAAAGATGCTTTAAGGTACTACTTCAAGTAGGATAAGAAAACTTGTAGTTTACTTGAAGTACATTCTCTGAGCATGTACTTGTACTTTACTAAAGTATTTTTGCTGGTACTTTCCGAGGACAGTTCAACTCCCGACTTAAAAGTACATTCCCCAAATTTGAAAACAAAAAATGGCGTATCATCATGTGAAAACGCACTATCGTCTTTCGAGACGTCATCTGGTCATTTCGCTGAGTGAAGTAATGGCGGCTGTAAGACCGATAGAAATAAGTGCCTTATAAGTTGATTGTGTTAAATAGTTCGTCAGCGAGAGTAAAACAACTACTCTGTGGCGACTTGACTTCATCCAATATTTGCCGCCATTTCCAAAGAAAAAAACTGATGCACCTCCGATTACCCCTGGAGCAATGCATACCAATTAAAAAAAAAACTGTATAGGGGATGAAAGGGCATCATGAAAGATTGTGTTAAAATGTACTTGTACTTTACATTGAAAGTACATTTTATTTATAGAACTTTACTTCAAGTACATTGCACCAGGTGTACTTACTACTTTACTTGAAGTACATAACCTCTCATTTACTTTGTACTTTACTTCAAGTACTTGTTAGATGTACTTTACGCAACCCTGTAAACAAGCAAACACTATCTGCAAAATCAAGCTCAGGCAGTGCTAAACCTCAAAGTAGAAATGATACATCCGCAGCACATCGTTGACCAAAAAACAAAAAAAGTGCAAAACAATTAGGCACGCAGAAGTAGAACCAGCTATTAAAGCATATCTGTAAAAACACAAGCTGCTTTATATTTGGCTAGCAGAATTTCGCTAACAGATCAAAACCTATATACTTTCTTATTACCATAAAAAATATAAAAGTAACTTCAAAAGTAATTCGCTACTTTTTTACGGTAGTTAGTAATTTACTAAATTGCTTTTCTTTGAGTAGTTTTTGCTCTACTTCAATTACATTTAAACTAATTCTCAGTAACTTAACTTAATTACTTTTTTGGGTAACTTGTATATGTCTGTTTATAGGGATTGATCCGGTGATATCCGGAAAGTACTAAGTTTTTTCGTTGGTTCCGTAGAGGGGGCCTAAATATAGCCATCTGTGAAATTTAGATCATTAAAAGACGCCCCAATATTCGGTAAATCAATTATAAACATCAATACGAAACATCACGCAAAATTTCGCAAGTATGCTGATTGTACCAGGATCATGTGACGGGCTAGTTGGTTATACATTAGCGCTACTTTAGCGCTACTTTTAATTTTGTTATGCAGGACTGGTCGTGTTGCGACCTCATATCAGGCATGGTAACGTCAGAGTCGAAGGCAATAAGGTTATAAGGGGCAGGAGGTGGCGTCCGTATTCTCCATACATGGAGCGAAGTGTAACGGAAGTAGGCGTGGCCACGAACTCTTCTCAGCCAATGGGGAGCTCGTCAAATTGATTTTTGAGGCAAACTAGCCCTCGTTGCCATGACATTTCCATGGCAACGCCGTTGTTTGCCGCATTATTTCGTGGACAGCGATGGCGGCGTCCACTGAATCGGTGTCGAACAGGCGAGATTTGGAGCCCAACACTTGCCTGACCAGTAGGAAATCGGCGTGTAGCGGACGCTCTCAACACCGCGCGACCGCGACTGGAGCGTCGTCTCGAACGAGTCGTCGTAGCACGGCTTTGGAAAGCAATCGCGTGTCAGTCGTCGTACGCACGAACGCTGAGAATGGCATCGCGGGTTGAGAAAGCCGTACAAACCCTGCTTCCAGAAGGTGTTGCTTTCACTCCGCCGTGATGAGAATGCGGGTTCGCATCGAAACATCTTTTGATGCGCCGATCGAATCGAAAGCCAGCCGCGACAGCGAGCAGACGAAGCAGACCGCAGGCACGCAGCAGACGTAGCCTAAGCCTAACGACCGAGCGGAGAGCAGACGATGGAAGCCTGGTTGAATTTAGTTTGGATGAGAGCGCGTCGGTGCGCGAGGCAGTCTGGGATTGGGTTCTTTTTCCGGCGTCGGTGGGTATGACGTCATGCCGGGTCCTGCCCTATTTAAACGTCCTTGGTCGAGGGCGTTGACTTATTTGAAGAGCAATGTTGATGGTACGTACAAAGATCACCACCGAACTACTGAACTTCCTCAATACCGTAAAGCTGGTCTTTCGTAGAAAGAAGTTATTTTACCGAGACAACAATCAAAACCTGAGGGGAACGTCTTTGCTGAAGTTATACGTCAGAGCTTCCGCTGTTGCCAACGAAAACGATGTTTGTGTTTGGGTTGCAATGTGAACAGTTGGGCTCTGTTTAAAATTAAATTACTCGCGCGGCGGAGGATAAAACATTTCGGATATTGTGCGGATGAGATTCCTAAAAGCAATGACAATAACATAATTTAATTGTTTTCTGAAAGACAAAATTTTACCGGCCAGATCTCTTTAACAAACTCCGTACTCATACTAATGTGTTCATCGGTCTCACAACGTACAATTTATTTGTCTTAGAATAATCAATTGTCTAGCCATGTCGCTGGGCGATCATTTGTCGGAGAAACTTAGTGATTGGGTCTCCGTGCACTCTAGAACGTAACTGCACTATTCTCCCTTAAAGTACGCGACGAGTCAATCACTGCGATAGACTGAGCCCATTCAGCCAATAGCGAAAAAGCCCATACGACGGCTCTAATCGCCGACAGTTATAGAAAGATGGGGTTTGCTGGGTCGAAGGCCTCTTAAGTAATGACTTTTAGCGAACCGTTACCCTGTCCCGCGTACCGCACTACCGGAGCATTTGAAGAATGCTTTTAAGTGCGCACCGTGACTGCGGGGCGCACATCTTAAAAGCATGCTTCAATGGCTTCGGAAGTGCACTGCGCCGAAAACGGTAACGGTTTGCTAAAAGTCCCTATTATCGCACCTCAGTCAATGACACCGCGGTGATAAGAACGCTAAAGACCGAAGCACAAAGCAAGAGGCTTGAACAGAAGAAACCACGCCCAACGTTTCTTACGTTTTCAGTGATTATAGTCTCGACAACGCAATATGCACAGGTGGACAATGAGCATGACCATAGGCTCCACTATACTCACAAAGCATGGCAGTTGGACGACGGAGCCATAGAGTGCCCGGTCGCAGATTTGGAGCACGAGGATCTGGTAGCACAGAGCATCAAAGAGCCATTTCTCGGGGAACCTGGACGTCAGCGTACAGCTTTTGCAGCGGTGGGGACCCGAAACACGCTTGTTCGCTCGGGAGACGTGTGTTTCGGCGTCTTGCCGCATCGGGGAGCCAGTCACGTGGCTCTCTTCTCATCCGTTCTCTACCGCTCCACCTTTTCCACTTCGGCGGCCGCTTCTCGTGGTGATCTGCCAGGCTTTGGGAGTACATAGGAGGCTATGGCATGACGTATCGAGTACTAGTTCACTGTGCAAATTGCGTTTTCCAGTCAAACCGCTTTGATTAATTTTGCTTCCTGATTTGCTGAAGACACATCAGAGATCGCGGCATTCAGTCCATCGCTTGTTCTGCGGTGTTAGAGCACATGTATTCCAGTTTACATGGAGTGTTTTACAGCTCACAGCAGCTCAGGGCTTAGAGTCCGGGTCATCTTATTATCGCTCTGCAGCTAGTGAGATGGCGCTGTTGGTCGAAAAGAAGGGCGAAAAACGAATTCACGATGCAAGGAGCATAAACATCACAAACAGTTCCCTGCGTTTCTTAAGCTGTCGACAACTATAGATGCGCGGACATATTTAACGCTGTAATCCTTATGTAATATCAGTCTTTCCCTTACATCGAAAGCGAAAAACTAAATTCGGCCTACAGGGACGAGGGTGGGCGACGTTCTGACATCGGTGGCAACCTCTCGCTCAACTTGGTGTCCATGAAGGTGTTTGAAGCGTCGGCTGTGGCAGCGTCCATTGTGGAAGCGTCGGCTGTGGCAACATTGGGCGAACTGAAAAAAAAGCGTTAAAGGCGTCAAACAAACTGTCCGATATTATCATTTTCTTATAAAAAACGGTGACATTCAAAACGCGCAAGCAGACTTTGTGTGTTCGCGTCGTTTTTCCTTCCTGCACTTTCGGGGTTATGTTACGTCTGTAATCACCAGCATCTCCTTTGCGCCCTGATTACGCGCCCTGATTATTATAGTGACTGAGCATAACACCTGCACTCTTTACAAATCGTCCACTTCCGGAAAAATCTTGCAACCCGTTTAGACACCACTGAAATTTTTGTCTCACGAATGACACATACGGGGTCGCTCCGTGACCTACTTCTGCATTCACGTCACGCGATCACCTTCTGCTAAATCTGGCGAGTAGAACGTTGCTCGCCAAATCTAGTGAATTTGCATTCCGAGAAATTTAGAGGGATATAAGCCCGTTAAATGTAGCGGGTAACGAGATATCTGTGTGTGTGGCGTATTTGGGGCGCTTTTTTGTTTGTGTTTCTTTAATAAAGTCGCGCCTATAGTGTGTTCTACAGCATGTAAACTAACGCTTTAAAGGTACTTTAGACAGCCCACCTAAATCGTATTATTAACTTTTGATCAGAACTGACCTGCTAGAAACCGCGTTTAGATGATGGCAATTATGTGACGATATAAAATGCAAGATGAGGACGACGTGTTCTTTTGATCGTCGTGAAAACCGTTGCCCGAGTTTCGGAAATTCGAGAACGGTTGAGGCGAGAGAGCCAGCGAGTCAAGGTGATGTATACTACTGTTCAATGAAGGTTTCAGATGGCACTCCCTGACAGTCTGGTCGATCTGGTGGTGCGGTCGCTCAAACCGGCGAAAGCAGCGTGCTGCAGGAGGTGGCCCAGTCGAATTAGACGGCTGCCACCTACAAGCCATTCATGTCCAGGGCTTGAACGTAAAGCCGCGGTCACCCGAGATAGCTTACTGTCATCGTCGTTCATGATGCTGGCATGGGCATCAAGAAACGTCTTTGTATTAGAACCGTCTTGAGGAGCTTTGGAGAAGCTGTGCTATACTTGTAGTAATCCTCGTCTCCACAAGATTGTACATAAAAAAGAAAGATCTCACGAAAATAGCGCAGGCTCACGCGGACCTGCGGGAAGCAAAGACAATCCATGCCGACAAGGTGTAGGCCCCTTTGTCATTGGGGATTCGTCATGGGTAGGGTTCCGTGTTTTGGGAGTTTATTTTTCGTCAAATTCCGAGGGTGTTTTTCAGAGTTTATTTTTTGCCGACGATTCGGAGTTTATCGAAGATTTTTTTGGTTTGATTCCCAATTTTTAAAAATTCAGAGTCTAATTTCGCAGTGTTCCTTATTAAAAATAATTGAACCAATAATAACCGGATGCAAACGTATACCAAATAAAAAATAAAACGCGCTTCTATCAATTAAAGTTTCCTGAGCTAAATTTCGCGTTGGTGCCATTGCCAATGGCAATACTCATTTATCTCATGACAAAAGTCACACACAAGTCTAGCTTCGATAAACGTCGATACCTTAAAATCAATAAACTCCCGGATATAGTCGCAAGGAAGCCCGTAGCCATCCCATCCTATTCCATCAATCTAGCCCACGGCCGCGCAAGGTGGAATGGTTAGGGATGCAATTGAGAGGTTTCAACTGTCCCTCTTCCCTACTTCATACAATCTTTGTGGTCCATAGCTTTCACTGTTACAAAAACATACCCTTTCCTTTTTCTAAATCACCAATCGCAAGTCCCCAAACTGGAAACCAAAGAGTTGCTTTTGTCGTGACCCGAATGTACAGTGACCTGTTGCCCTGAATCAACCTTGACGAGATAAGTGCTAAGACCCCTTTTGACAACGGTCCGAGGTTGGAAAGTTAATTATGGTGCCATTTTCCCAAGATGATTGACCCTGCACTGAAAATATTGTAAAAAAGCGTCTTTGACTCTTTATTTTATTAATATCCAGATTATCATCTGGATATTAACGCCTGTGAGACACTGCAGCATCAGCCGTATCGCCGTACCGCTCTGATTCCCGGATGTGTTCGAAGATCGATAGAACTTCAGTGCTTTCAGCATGAAATTTTCGCATTCTCTTAGCTTTGTTTGAACGTTAGAATGTCTGGGAATCGACGCGAAATGTATGCGTTGGACGTAGGGCTTAGGGGAATACCTTTCAGCCCTAGGTAATTGCATAATAGCAGCCAACTCTCTAGCGAGAAAGCTCCTGCGATCTTCGTTTGAACGTCTGAGAATCGAAGCGAAAGGTATACGTCGCGTTAGGGCTCTAGGGGAAGTTGTTTCAGCCCTGCGTCACAGAATAACCATAGAAAATTTTGGCGTGGAAGCTCCTGTGATCTCAAACCTTTTGTGCTAATCGACGACTTTACATTCAATCGCTTTTCTTCCTTTTTTTGTGAGTGCGAAGTGCACTTATTTTCAGCTGCGAGGATGACCTTTTATTGAGTGTGGGGATGAATAAATCGTTGCAGGCACCTGCTTCAAAGTTATTCGACTTGCTATAAGAACAACCGTTTTGGTGTACGCATGGATTAACTGCACATTTTTTTCTTTCGTAGGATTTATTGCAGCAATACTTTTTTTCATCAAGAGTGCATTGGATTAGTCGGTCAATTATTTACTTGTTTTAATTACCTGGACAAGATTATTCATATTTGTGTTCATCCCTTGACCGAAGAGCACTCTTGTTGAAAAATGTTGACTACCATTCCGTTCGGTCTCTTCATTAGACTTTTTTCGAGAAGTGTGGGCTGCCTACACTTCGTGTCACCGTAACTTGGAAAAGGGCGACCGCCACAGCTCCCTCGAGCCAATCAGAAACGGAGTGAAGGTGTGTGACAAATCTGTGCAGACGAGCACACTACTGATATGTTGTCATGTGCCTCTCTCCAACGTGCATATTGACTCACTGAGACCTTTGCCGTTTCCCAAATTGTGATGGAACGAATTACAGTAGCGACTACTCTAATTGCTCAAGGCCTTCATACTTTGGGAATTTGTTCAACAAGAGTGTTATGTCCGCCATCACTGTGAACTCGGACGAGCCCATAGTGGACTCGAATGCTGCATTATCGTTCAACGTGAACTGGGGCCCATTCGTGTGCTTTACGCCGAAAAAAAATGGCGACAGTCGTGTTCCTTGATGGGGTTTTGCAAAGGATCTATTTTGTCAGACGTATAGAAAGTGTCCTGCTATAAAGCAATGCATCAACACATACTATTAAACTAGATGCTCAGAGGTGTGTTTGTTTTTGCAATTAACAAGTTACAGCAGTGTGCTTTATTGTTATCATGTGTGTAGTTTTAACTATCCTCTCTGGAATGCCTACAAAGGTCATGGAGGGAATAAATTAATAAATAACATTTTCACATCACTGGAGTTGGTTTTAGGATGTGCCACATGTTCAGGAGACGTGGAACGAGTGCAGCCCAATGCAACCAGTCTGCCAGTCTGGTATATCCCATTAATTAATATTGAGGGCTCAGAGATGCGAGTGTCCTCAAAGGGTCAAGCACGCACGGTAAACACAATTCTTCATGTATAGACTGTGAAAGCGTAAAGGCGAGCGCAAATATGTTTGTTTGGTTAGTGTATCAAATATGTTTATTTCCACTTGATTACATAATTATTGGTTCTTTGCGAATGATTCCATAACGAGTTCTTTCTGCAAAAGTCTTGTGTCAGGTGTTCAGTCGTAATACCTGTGCTGCTTGTTCTCGAATGACGCCCCTGGCACGTCGGTGTTCAGTTTGGTCAAGTGGCAACTTTGACCGATTGATGCCGTCTTGTAATCATACGTCATGTGCGGCCACTGACATCGGATGCACTGAAGCTGCAGGGCTGGCTTCTAATCCGTAAATTTTTCTGGTAGTTTTCTGCATCAATGCAGCAAGCTCGGGCATACATGAATGTTTCGGCGTTGGGGTGTATCGTTGAATTGGCATCGAATAGTAACGGGCAGCCGGTGGCGGTCGTCGTGACTCTGTGGCATAAGTCGCCCTCGGTTCGTCAGATGCCGCTTCGCTCGAAGAAGTCTCCAGTTGAATTGCCTGTCCAACTTGTTCCGAAACAATCTCGGCAATCAAAATAAAAGTCGGGCAACTGATGGCAGGAAGTAGCTTCCTGATCTCCTCCCGGAAAACGTTGTGAATGATGTCGCGGATGCCTGGGAGGCTGGCGTCGAAGTTGCAGCTGGACGACTCGAGTATCGAGACGCTGGGGAGTTGTTGATATTGACAGGCTCGGGCCTGCAGTGTACATTCAATGTTGGAAGCCTCGGTGATATGAACCCTTTGATTGTTGTCGTGAGGTTGCGGACAAAGCTGTCGAAGGTGTTGTCCCTCACATGAGGGACATGGGACTCTTAGCTTCTTGTCTTCTGCAGCATCCGGGTTGGCATGGGTGCTCGATCAGGCGCAAAACATCCTCCACAAAGGCGGGGATGCTCTCGTTGGGGCCATGTCCTGGACAGAATCAGGAATTCGGCTCTCTCGTCAATGTTGGCTGATGAATGTGCACTCCAGCTCGATCTTGCAAACTTTTCACGACGTTAAGGAGGATTCGTGGTTCTCAAACCAGTGCCTGGCAGTTTCTTCCATGAGAAGTATAGGTTCTGCAGGAGCTGGTTGTCCGTCTACCCACTGTGGCGGGCGACATGGTCATAAATTTCAATCCAGTTCTCGACGTCTTCATTCACCTTGCGTGAAAGGGCATCAGAGTGCGAGGTGCGACGGGCATGCAAACGATGGTGGGAGCGGACGCGGTTTGCTGCTACAGGTTTGTCATTGTTGAAGCTTAGTCAGCTTCGGTTTTCCTGGCAAAAGACCGAATTCCGGTGGTTGTTGCTGGTATAGCAGCGACTGGCTCGGATTTCAGGTTCTTCGTGGTGAATATCTGAGGTTCGTCCTTGTGGTACTCGCTCGTCTTGCGGTTTTTCTGCCGGGCTCGGGATAGGACTTGGTTCCCGGCTCGCCGGGGGTTTAAGACGCGGGATAATCCGCCACCCGTGTCTTGCTATCGGGCAACTCGGCTGAGGAGCCGCCAGGGTCGACACAGAGTGAAGGGCTATGGGTAAAGTGCGCAGCACCTCCACCAGAACATACGATGGCAGCTGAGCATGGCCTGGAACTTTTCAGAATAGTAAATACTGATAGGAAATAGGACTGGAGCAAGCATCCGTGACAATATAACAAAACCGAAAGAAAATAGTCTATCCTGACCACTAAAGAAACTGCCCGTACTGCTTTAGTGGCATTCTGTCCGAATAAATCGTCTCCTTCGGGGTTTGGCGAATGCTGTGGACGATCTGAACTGAAATGAATGTGGGACCACTTTTCTGGTAATGAGCCGCTGCAGACTGTCGTCGCAAAGCGGCGTGAACGGATGGACTGGGTAGGTTACACGCGCGATGAAATGTCCATACTGCTTGCAATTCGCGTAACGGGTGTTGATAAAACTTTTGTATCGACGAAATGTGCGACAGGCCAGCGGAATCAAAACCAACTGCAACACCTGTGCTCCGTGAAAGTGCACGTCTACGCCAGAACAATTTAGGAAGCAGCACAGCACCACCTAAACCACGGCACAGGAACTACCAGCTTGAAGGCAGCTGTTCGGTGCGCCGCGCACCTGTGCTCCGTGAAAGTGCACGTCTACGCCGGAACAATTTGGGAAGCAGCACAGTATCATTTAGCACGGCACGGGAACTACAAGCTTCAAAGCAGCTCTCCGGTGCACCGCACAACCAAAGTGAGCCTTCGGTCATTTGAACGAAGCGGCACCACGATTGCACATAGCCAAGCACGACTCACGCAATTTCCGTCGCTAAACTGTGTATCCAGATGCATTGCACACGCTTCACTGCAGACGTTGAAGATTCCAATGGTCAACGAGAGCACAGAAACATCGCCTTAAAATTTATCCTAGCGGTATCCGAATCAATCCTAGGTCCGAGGAACGTAGGGCCGATTGTCTCTTTCGTGGCAATATCCCCGTCGGTCACCAGCGAAATGCACACCGTTACTCCATATTTTCACATTATACCTACGTCAGACGCCACGCTGAACTCTGAAGTCGTTTTCGACCGGCCTCATATGACGGTTTCCTCGTCTAAAATCAACTCGCCGAGACGAACGACAATGAACAAAGCATCCGACAAGCTCCGGCCAATGCTCCGGCCCAGCTGGGGGCCAGCCGCTGCATGGGCGCTGCCATCTTGCCTGTGACGTCACGTATTTGGTTTGGTGACGTGACGAGGGGTCAAATTTGCGTACAATGGCAGCGCCCTTATGGGGGTCACTTTCGAGTGCAGGTCAGGTCAGGTCAGGTCAGACAACGTTTACTACGAATGAAATTCAACTGGCGGTTTACACCAGGGCCAGAGGGAGAGGGTTATTGGGATGATGGAAGCGCGTAGGGTTGTGATTGTGGCAGCTACAAGTCTCTGCCGAGGTTGGCCGTCTTCAGAAAGTCGACCAACGATCGGAGGATGAGGCTGCGTCATTCGGAGTCTCCTGCGGGGTTTACCCATTCGTCGAGTGTTGAAGGTTTGTCTTCACAGTTGAGTGCTCCCAGGGCCTCATTGCGTTCTTGGTCAAGCTTTGAACATTCCCAGACCAAGTGTTGAGTGTCTGCCCTGAGATTCTCTAGGCAGTACTTGCACTGGTCTGGTTTTGGCACAAAGTCCGGATTCTTCTTCTTCTTTTAGCGTCCGCCCATTTCTTTGTTATTGATGGGGTGATTGCAGCTCCTGCTTGGAGTCTTCTTATCAGGACGGATTCGTGTCTGCGGAATCCCTTGGGAAGGCTTTCCCGTGCCACGTCTTTGTGCTTGTTGATATTTTTCTTTAGAGCGATCCTGGCTGCTTGAATTTCCCAAAGAGGGTCGTAAAAGCCGTCAGATTCGCTCTTCGGAGACGCGATTGGTTGTGACGTTTGTGGTGGATTTTGATGGGTTCGAGAGGGCGCGGGGGCTTCGGAGTGGCATTGAAGGCAGCGGAGGAAGGAATGAGTTAACTCTCCTGCTGCCTCGTTGGCTATCTCGTTGCCCTTGATCCCTTCGTGACCCGGGATCCAGCGTACCGAGGCTCGGATGTCGCGCACCTTAGCTTGATGGCCGTAGTTGTAATATTTTGAATCGCCTTGCACGTTTCTTGATGCGTCTTCAGAGAACGGATGGCGTCTTGGGAGTCTGTGAACATGATGATGCTCGTGCCGCATTGGGCTTCTTGTCCTAGCGCATTCAGGGCCTCTTCAATGGCCGTGATCTCAGCCTCTTGCGCCGTTCTGCAGTACGGTGCATGCTTTGTGCAAGTAGTTTTCGTGTTTTCAACGTACCACGCAAGAGCAGCATTTCCTCGTTCACTGAAGGCTGCGTCGGTGTAGCAGACGATGGTAGGTGAGTCGTTACATTCGATGATGGCTTTTACTTCTTCGGCGTGCTTCATCGCCTTGTTTCGCCGTCTTTCTTTGTTTTTTTCCCGTTCATTTTTTGTGGTATAGGGGCCGATTGGGCTATGTCGATCCTCTCCCATGGTGGTAGTTGGTCTGGTATGGGTGCATTGCTTTCGAGTTTCCAACCAAGTAGTTTGGCGATTTCTCTGCCTTGCTTGGTGTGTTGCATCTTGACTCTTTGTGCTTGTTCTTGCGTGGAGGCCAATTGTTTCAGCGATAGCGATAAACCCCGGTTTATTGCTCTAAGCTCCTCTACCTCGTTGGGATGCCCATGGATGGCTGGACGGATGGATCGGTACCGTTTATAACGGGCGGTAGCTTGCGTTACCTATCCAGGGAACCCAAAGTAATATTTTGCACCCCTCCACTTCTAGGGCAATTTTCTCCCCTCTGCGTTTTTCTAAGTACCACCAGTAGGTGTGAAATATCGCCAAAATAACTTTTAAAAAATAAGGGTGAAAAAAAAAGTTCAGCCTTCCCATTCTGGTGAAGAAGGAAGAGCAGCTGTAGCTTCTGTTCTCGGCGATGGCTTTTCAGGCGAGCGATCTGCACTTCTTTCGCAACACACGAGACGAAGAAGAACACACGTGACGTGCGCTGCGCTCGTCACGTGTGTTTCGTCCTCGTCTGTTTTTTCGCCTGGAAAGGTTGCCGCCATCTACGAGCGACAGCGGTAACCAGCCTGGTTGCCGCCGTCGCTTATAGATGGCGGTATCTGTCCAGAGGTTCGTGTATGTTTGTGTGGACACTTTTTCGGTACCGGACACGATCCTGGGAAACTTAACCCTTAAAGGGATACCGAATCGGAAACTTGAAATATAAAGAAAACATCAAGAACTGAGTTCAATATGATTAGCTAAGCCTGTATAACGAATAATCGCACGGTCGTATGTTGAGCAGATGGCTATATTTTTGGTTCTAATTGCCGGGATTTTGGCGAGCGCTTCAAAATCCGCCATCGAAGAGCGCGATGCATCTCGGGAGATCCGGCAGACGTCTTGACGTCATCATGCCTCGGAGGACCAAGCGTACCGTAGTGACCGAGTTTTGCCACTTGGAGGCGTCAACGCGTTACAATCTCGCTTTGTCGAAGTACCCAAGGGCTGTAGATATCGCGGAGCCGGCAGAGCGCAGAGCCGCAGAGGTGTCAGAGCTGCCTCAGCTGCCTTGAGTGTGCGATGGCGGGTCAACGTGACGAGACTGGTGGCAGCGGCAGTGGGTACGATGACATTAGCGAAGACGAAGACGTCAACAGTAGTGATGGGACGAATCACCGGAGATTCGGATTCGGACAGATCCGGAAATTTCGGAACTTCCCGCGATGAATATTCGGCAGATTCGGAGATTCGTCAGGTTCGTCGCTGGTTGCAGACGGCAGCGTGAACCTTGTCGTACAACTCGCGAATGCGGTCAGTTGTGTTTTTTTAATTTTACGTAGTGTTATTGCATATAACCAGATTTCGTTTTGTTTACTTCAACGTATGGTATGTACTGTACTGTCATTCTATACCTGGCACGCGCCCAAGGTCCAACTGAGCTGATCGGTGTGGTTGGCGTAGGCCTATGCACGATCTCGGCTTCTGCGCGGTTTCGTGGTGATCGGTAAAATAAAATGTAGCGAAATGCAGTGTATTATTCATAATCTGTCGCAGCGCGCAAAAAATATATTCAGGCAAGGAAATGTTTCGTCTCCTTCTCCAGAGCTGCGTAAGACGCGAGAGCGATGAAAACTGTTGCTAGTCCCAACTTCGACTGCGTACCGGCACCGGTCGTTTTTCCGTTCTCGGCAGCAAGTTTTGTATACGTGAACTTTATTTGATGAAAAAGAAACGACACAGGGGTGTCCAACGGAACTTCATTGTTCAGAAACAAACACTAACTAATTCAGATATAGAAAGGTACAAATGCAGTACAGGAGACTGATAGTACGGCGCAAGGAGTTTTAGATTGTTTCCCGTGTTCCGATAACAATACCGCAGTGGACACACGTTGAAAATAATCGAATCGAACATACTCACTTGTGTGGCGTGTGCTACTGGTGTGTGCTACCGTAATTATGGGCACGAAGGTCCTTCTGCCGAACAGCTAGCACGTACGACATCGATTTCTTGCGGGGGGACTGCTGCGAACCTCGGGCGAGCACGGTCGACGTCTCCGCGGTGTTCGGGAACCCCGAAGTACGAGAACGTGATATTCGCGTAAACGTCACCTCGCTCCGTCGACCCGCCGCTGCACCGGCTGCACGTCCGCCGAATCCCGCCGGGCTGGGGCGGCACGCCAGGCCTGACGAGATCCACGAGGAACTTATCGCGCTTGTGTTTCGTCCCCAGGGCAGCCGCGGTGGTCACTGCCATGACCCCGCCGACAACGCCGGAGGTTCCTCGTGCCCAAGAAAGTCTCTTCAACCCGCCTGCCCCACAACCGACTGTTGCCGAACCGCCCGGGCGATGAAAACATGCGCTTGTATTTCCACGTGCACCAAGCATGCCTATTTTGGTCGTAATCCGGAACCGAAACCAATTTTCCCGCGATGTCTGGTTATCGTTCTCGACAAACATCCGAAATCTTATAAAGAAAGCGGAACATTTCATTCATTACTATGATATTATATTACAACAATATTTTGTGCACTTTGTAGAATTTAGTTAATTTAATATCACGAAAAGTTGAAACACACATAAACGTGACCTGGCAACCATGGCAACGCTCCGAATTTTTTCGACCTTTTCCGAATCTTTCCGAATCTTCAGATTCGGCTCCGAATCTCGATTCGGATAAAGATTCGTCCCATCACTCGTCAACAGATCGCTATACTTCGTTTCACCTTCCGTCCGAGCGCAGCCAAAGCTACGTGTGGCCGGAGCCAATCACACGACGGCAATAGGTCACGCGATCTCGCCTGCACTTTTGTATCACTCCGCTGCGCCGCTGGTCGTCCGCGCCGCCCGCGCTCGCCGTGTATTTCGTCTGCTACGGGTGTATCAACGGTATCGTCTGCTACAGGTGTAAAAAGTGCCCCTTTCACGTTCTGAAATTTAGTCACAGGGGATGTCGGTACGTAGGCTGTCCGCTGGCGTCTTGTCCGACCTCTCCTTCTGTTCGGCATTTCGGCATAGTTTCGAGATGTAAGTACACACAGCAAGGTGCCCGATGACCCGGCCGTAAATGTTTCCTTGTATTGCCTGGATATACCAGGTTTGGGGCGCAGTCTTTTCCACCAGCTTCTCGGTGTTCAATGTGATCGGCAAGTAAAGGAGTACCCCGATTTCGCCGTGTATCAGTGAATTCTAGTGGCCCGAACGCTTTTTTGTTTACAACGCATTCGCGGTTTGATGAGGCCGGTGTCTGCTGCCGAATTTGAAAATAGACATTCATCACGGCCTCTCGCGCCTGACGTCCAAATGTACCTTTGCGAAAGGACGTTTTCAAGCGACTCGGCGAGGAAAGCAGCAAAGCACATGATTCGGCCATTACGGAAACCAAATCACCAAAATCACAGAAAAAAAAACGAGCGCTGCAGCCGTAGTTGCCAGCGGATGTATGTGTTTTCACCAAACTACATGCATTTACATATAATTATAAAAACATAAACTTCAGATATTTAATTCCTTTACTTGCGAATCATTCTCAGCAGTGCACATTTGGAATATTGTGCAATGTTTACGCACAAAACAGTTATTTAAAAAAAAAACCTTTGCGGACTACTTTGCGGTGCGTAGGAATGCTCTTCTCGAAGTTGCGAACCGTCCCTCAGCCTTTGGCTGCGCTCGGACGGAAGCTGAAACGAAGTTTTTTTTTATAGTGGCTATGGTGGGCGAAAGGCGATTCGGCTTGGAGCCGTATTTATATGATCCTTCTGCATCGTCGACTTCTTCACGACAAGGACACGCGCACCAAGTCTGGGAACAACCGAAGCGTCAACGAGCCATGCGCACGCGTTTGCGCGTCGCGTGATCGAGAGCTGAAACCACGGTGGCTCACTTCGTTTTGGCTCTTTCCACCAGACGCCTCGGTATTGCGTTCAGGCCTAGGCAATCTATACCAGTGAGTGGACATACCGTTGTGGCGCTGCTTTCAAAGGCATGTTGTTGTCATGACATTCCATTGAAGCTTCATAACCAACTACCAGGTGGTTTTTGATTATCGTTTAATTCACTTTAAAATATGTTTTCTTGCGTTTTCTAGCGCAATATTTACCGTATTTACTCGAGTATAACCCGCGCTATTTATGAAGAAAACCTGAGGGTTCGCTTTTCCGTGGAGCACGCGGATTTCCAATCACCGCGATCGACAGCATGATACCAGCTGTTTAGAGGATAGAGATAACGTCTTCGCGCTAAGATACCATCTGTGAAGGTTGCATTTGTATGGAGAGTCGTGTTCTTGATCAAGTTATTCGCTATGTTATTTATGCGCAACGCGATGATTGGCTGTGTATGTTCTTTGCGGGAAAGTAGACATAAGGGCCTTGTTCATAAATAGTGCGGGTTATACTCGAGTAAATACGGTATGTTTCTGTGGTTCTGCTGCTACCTGCGTCGTGTTGAAACAAAGAAATGAGCTCCATAATTTGGTTTCTGTACCCCTTTAAGGCCCGTTCAGACTCTTGCGACCGAGTACGACCGAGAGAAACGAGATCTGTTGAAACTTAATTTTTTTTAGGACGAGGGAACACACTGGCATTGTGGCGCCATCTATGCGGTGACCCTGGAACTGCATTTCACAAGAGCGAAGGTTTTTGGGATTTACGAGGTCAAATGTGCGTAATACGCATAGAAAGGCTCGTTTATAACTTTGACAAAAGTTTTTCAAGCCAAGAAAGAAAGGATAATGCGTGAGAGAAATAATAATATATGCCGGACCGCCGAGTTTATACTGCTACCCAATAGATGGCGCCAGTGTGTCCTCTGGTTGTAAGAAGTTTTAAGGAACCCAGGTTTAAGAGGTCGCAAGAGTGTGAACAAGCTTCTAACAACTCCGCTGCAAAAAAAAAAATTGTTGTTGTTGATGAGGGAGTCGCCACGTTGTTGAAGTGTCAACCCTACGGTTGACACTTCGGGCCAGAACCACGCGGAACGGAGTTCCAATTTTCCTCCGTCCCAAGTTGGGCTAGTCGGTCTAATCGTGCTCTTAATAACCGTATACCCCCGTTGACCAGTGTTGCCAATTTAGCGGATGCCCTGACCGGGAGCCGACACACGGTGTTGAAGAACGGGACCTCCAGGTCCACGAACTGACGGTCAGCGACCAGGGCGTGTACACCTGCTCCGCCAGAAAAAGTGCGGAGACGCCCCGGCCTCCTGGGCACTTGTAGTGAAGGTTGAGTGTTTTAGCACTTCCCGGGCGGCCATTTTAAAGCCGCACTGAATAGAAATTGCTTTGTGATAGCCTCATCGGGTCACGTGGCGTGTGACGTCTTTAGTCACTTAACCTGCGACAATATCTTCGATTTTGTAATAATATTTACGAAACCATTAATGTATTTCTTGCCTTGATCGTTGGACCTTAGGGACTATAGTTAGGGATGTTGATATAAAAAGTCGCCGGGTGCCTTTTCTAACCAGCGATATGAATCAGCTGGCCCAATTACCTACTCTGCCCCTCGATACTGTTGCCAAAACGGACGACGGCGGACGATGACTTACCAGCCATCGTCATTGTGGCTAGAGTTAGCGGTAATAGTGTGGAGCCAGACGGCGATGAAATGTGATTCTCTAAAGTGCTTGTACTACATTTGACTAGGCGACGATTTTGGCGCGGGATAGCATTGGCATGGGGCGGTGACCGAAAAAATACGACCTCATAGGAATTTTCATTTTCCAAAAACATCTACCCTGCAATGCCGTCTGAGTTACTGTGGGTGTGCAACAGATGAATGCATCATTTTGGGAGGAAGAAACGGTTTTTCAGCTTCCTAAGCCCACTGGCACATATCTTGTTCACGTTAATTAACAAGATCGGTTAAAAAAACACGTTAATACGAACTTTGTTTTTAAAGAATTAATTGCCACGTTTTTGGTTGCAAAGTTAAGGACTAAACCCATATGGTGTTCGTGTTAAACCAGTGAAGCACCAGTTGAATTTGAGTGCCAGCCAAACTCTAACGCAGATAATGTAGAGCTCCAGAGTCGGATTTGCCTCAGTATTACAACGGAATCTCACGCTTTAACCTGCCACATTTTCGTAGTCGTTATTGGTGCAACGTAATCTTCCTCGGCCCAGGCTTGGGCCAGATTGGCGCGAGCTAGAGCCAACTTGACTGAAGCCTGGCCGAAGCTTGCGCCAAACTGGCCCAGGTATGAGCCGGGGAAGTGTACTGCTAGGGTTAGTTTCCATACTATAGAATACACTATAGGCACGACTCTATTGAAAAAGGAAACACCAACAAAAAAAAAGCGCATAAATACGCCAAACAGATGTGACGTTGCCCCCTAAATTTAACGGGCTTATGTCCTGCTAAATATCGCGGGATGCAAATCTACTTAATTTGAAGCGTAACGTTCTGCCCCCAAAATTTAGCAAACGGTGGTCACGTGAAGTTACCGCAAAAGCAGGTCACGGATGATCCACTTAATGTATCATTCGTAAAAAAACAAAAAAACATAAAACAATTAGCGGTTATTAGAGCAGGTTGCAGGATTATCAGGAAGTGGTCGATTTGTGGAGAGTGAAGATTCTACGCACAGTCACTAAACTAGCTGGCGCTGAACTCCTCAAGGGAAATTGTCAGGGCGGAAACGAACTGATGGAGATTACAAACACAACGTAACTCCGAGAATGCCGGAAGCAAAAACGACACGAACACACGAAGGTTTGTTGCGTGTTTCAAATGTTTCCGTTTCTTAGCAACTTCAGATATCGGACAGTTTGTTTCGCTTATTAGGCTTTTGATAAGGGCTGGGCATCGATTAAAAATGTGAACTCGATTAATAGGCACCCTTTAATCGATTATTATTCGATTAATAGATCGCTTTGATTTCCAGGCATAATAACGCCAACATGAATTCAGCATATATTTTTCCCATGATAAATATTTCAATGCAATATGCATTTTCAACTGCGGATAAACGTCTGCAGTCAAGTACAGTCGTTTACAGTCGAAATGTACTTACAGATTACTATTCTACCGGCGCAGACATAACACTGGGAGTTCTTTGGTATTCTCCGATATGAGCGAGTTGGCACTGGGCATGCGCCGAAAAGACAAGAACCAAAATAATAATGTTTTTTTTCCCGGCGGACATCAGACTTGAGAAAGCCCCGGCGATCGCTATTGCAGTTCACAGTTTGTGCCGTCGAGAGCGACACACCGGGCTTTTCCGTTGGCCAGTCGGCTCCGTGGTCCAGTGCCATTTGGGGGCACGACGCGCGGCTGGATCATTGTGAACGTCGGCTGCTTTGAGATGATTGACAACGTCTTAGATCAACCTCAACGACGGATTATGAAAAATGTGTTTTCAGTTGTCGTCTGGAGCGCCCTCCGAGTGGCGGCTGTCGACGCCAGGGGAGCGAGGAGAAAAGCTGTAAACCAGGAGCGAGGAGTTGCGAGAAGTCAGAGATCAGACTCCTCGCCACCTGCTGTCCTCGAGGAGCTCCTCTCTCTGCACTTTACGCCGTGCTCCTGTGTGTCGCAAACGCAAATGCAAACGCAAACGCAAAAAAAAATTATATATATATTGATGTTTTTTTGTAAATTGTATCTGCCATAGCCTCCTTAATACTAGAACTACTGTCAGAACCTAAAGAAAAGCGGTCACAGAAAAATTCCTAGTACACCGAAACATTTCTTATGAGTTCTGAAGGCAAAATGCATAAATGTCGTTCTTCCGCTCCCTTAGTTCGTCTGCGACGTACTGGCGCGGACGGCCACGTTTCGCTACTGCCGATTTAGCGGCCGACGGCCGAGCGCGCGCTCTCGTGAAGTGGCCGCGCCGCGCTGAGCTCGGCCGTGCAGCCTCTTCGGAGTTTGCCCTTGTGGGCTCTGCGGCCAGCTGCTCCTTCTTACCGGCGGCCGGGCCGCTGCGTGAGTCGCGGGCGACTACAAATAAGTTTTTATTTTTTTATTCTTTGTTTTGTTTACTGTTTAGGGGCAGTTACACCTTATATCAAGAACACCCTACGCCAGAAAAATATCGTCAATATTACTTCATACTCTGCAAAAAATGTTATTCATTTTAAATTTCAGTCGCACATTTTCAGTTCTTTTCCTCTGTGAGGTGTCTTGTCCTGGTCCCTTTTTTGTTCCTTTTATTTAACACATATAACATTGCCAGAACGCTCTCACTCGTCGACAAAGCAATGTTCTAGTGTCGGATTTATAGAGCTCCTTGTAAAGTAATTAATTATCTATGTCGTGGGCTAACTACATCATTTTAAATATATATAGAAAAACTAGAATGCAGCCGTCAATTTCTTTTAAAATATTCGTTCAAGGCTATACGCCATAGGGGCTACGATTTGCTGCCTCATTTTACATCAAGTCTTTTGCCGCTTACTCGCTTTCTCTTGTAAGAATCGAGAAACAAAACTGAGAGATAAGCAAAGTGAGATTGGTTCTCAAACTTAAAGGTGCTTAAAAAAATAATGGCATATTCGTTTTTTTTTGTCAACGATTAAGGAGAAGTATCGTAGCTACTACGTTAGGGACTTACCGTAGAGCGTCAGCTGCGGATTGCGGGCCCTGCAGACGCGAGCACAGTCCGCCCTCAAAGTGACGGCTCGCCCAAGCAACGCAGAACCCTTCCACGCTCTTGCGTGTGATCTACAAAAAGTCCCTATTCACGTGACAACTAAGCCTAGCTGCAGTACTGAATCATGCGACAAGGAAGGGAGACAATATGTAACCATGTCTTCCGCACAGCTGGTCACTCACGCTTCTGGCGATCTTTCTTGAATCACCTCTCAGGAACCGAATGAAACTTTTCGGGAGACATATATTTATCTTTCTGCTTAATACGACGTAGTGGCATTTGAGTGCACAACAATACATAGTGTCCTGCCCTTTTGGGTTCGGTACATTACGTTACGAAGTGCGAGGCCAGCGCGTCAAGCGCACTACCCTCCCGCGTCGTCTGCTCCTCGCACTGCTAACAAGCATGGGCGCGTCTCGCTAGGGGAAGAGTGGCGCTGCGTATGCGCGGCAAACTTCAGCCGCGCACCCCTATAGCAGGGCTGTTGACAAGAATACCTTCGTGTCTCCAGCAGTTCACAATGGTGTGAGGCCTCAGCATCTCCCATGCCCTCTTGAGCTTTTGAAGGCACCCCTTCAAGTCAACAGTTTGCGGTTTGTGGTCTTCTGCGCAAGCGATATAGTGCCTTACAAGTTCCTTTCTGTAGTTACCCTTAACCGCGCAAATAAGTCCTGCGTCCAAGGGCTGTATTTTGGTAGTCATGTTTGGTGAAAAGAATTTCTAAGTGAGGCTTTCAAAGCTCGCACGAACAGAGTAGCATGACGCGTTATCAACCAGCAAAACAGCCCTTCTATTATCAGTCTTCAAGAAGCTGTCGAATCTTGCCGGAAAGTTCACAAATATCTTTCCCGTCAAGCATACTGTGCTGTAATTCTAGAAGCAATACATGTTCGGGTCAAATGTCTTTACAAAAGACCATGGTCGCTCCGACTTCGCCACAACAATGGGCTTCCACTTGCGTATGCCGCTCGCACTGCACAAGAACCCCGCTGGGATTCGTTCTTTGCTGCGCTTGTTTCCAGCCACAAGAAAAGACGACAGGGTTGAGGATCGTCCCAGCTTGTAGAAAAAGCCAGTCTCATCTAAGTTTTAAACATTATTTGGAGAATTCTGAGCAAGAAATTCCGCGATATGTTTCCGAGCACCGCGATATGTTTCCGGACCCGCGTCCATAATAACGAGACAAAAATGCCTGTATTTGCCCATTTAGTCCCCAAAATAGCCGTCCATTATCCGGACTGCGGGTTTCTATATTAATAGGGCGTAATTGCATGGAGAGAGACCAGTCGCCAAAAATGTAGTCCATATTATCATTTCATCCATATAAACGGGGTTCATATTAACGAGACATGTCTGTATCACAGACTCGAACAGAAGTGAACTGAACAAGCGAGCTCCAATAACTTTCTGTTAGCGGAGTAACACTACGCCACAGCGAAACATTGCTATAATGTACTAGAACAGTGGTTCTCAACCATCGATGTTTCGCGGACCCTTGTAGATCGGTGGAGATGATAGAGGACCCTGTTTGTGGTGAGGGAGAGAAAAGGTATAGGCTAAACTTAATAATGATATAAAAAATGGATATAACTAAGGGCTAGTGTGAAGTAGACCTCTCTTACTGACATACACACAAGAAAACTCGGTCGAAATTTGAAAAATTTCTTGTCGATCTGAAAAGAAGATTACTTTTATTGCCGGGCAGGACAGATGAGGCAGGACTTCGCGGACCCCTAGAATGCCTTCACGGACCGCCAAAGGGTCCGCGGACCCATTTGAGAACCACTGTACTAGAATACTGATAGTACACCATATCATTTCTAAGTGCCACGTAGCTTGCAGTGAGCGCGCTCACGGAATGGCGGAGCTGCGCAGGGCGCAAAACGTTATGCTGGTCAGGCAAATGATTATTTTCATCAAAGTATAAACCCTCCCACTTTATGTCATGACAAAAATGCACCTAGAAGATGTATTAGAACGTATTGATTTTTAATTGTCTACTAAAACGATGCATCAAACGTTTTTCTTTATGGACAAATGATACTTAAAAAAAGCTTAAACGTGACCGTAAAAAACAAAACAAAAAAGGGGACTTTTTTATTTGTATTTACATTCCTCTAAATAAAATTATGAATGTGGAATAAAAAAGGAGCGTATTCTCGCTAACTTATATGTTTTATTTGGAATATAGCCTTTCCCATGTCAATACATACAGTTACCTAATATAAGAACAAAATAGTTGCGACCTAAAATGCATTGGCGGCCGGAGGCTACTCTTATTGAAAACAAAATCCAGAAATGTGAAACACCCCTCATAAATATTACTACATCCCCCCCCCCTCCTCCTTCATTTTTCGGCTTTGGTCGTTCAATCATCGGCCCTTGAGGAATCGCAATTCGCGAGTTCAGATGATTGGCCTCACTGAAAACGGCGATTCGTACGTTGCTTCCAGATAAGCGATCTCGCCAAGCTCAGAGCGCTGTTACCTTGTCAGCCTGGGTTCAGAAAGCAACGTATTGCTCAATGACAGCTGCTGGCTGTTGAAGCAGGTTCATAGCCCTCCCTAGCGTCACTGGCGTTATCTCTAACAGCTGGTGCCCACAAAATCCAATGACAAAAACAAAAAAAAACCTTCGAAGAATGTCCTCAGGCTCAACTCCGTGGTTGCTTGTCTTCGCAAGGTTAGCGATTTCCGTGATGTTTTTTGACGGGTCGCTGGCTGAGTGCAAAACTACACGACGCACCGCATCTCGGAGCACGTAAAGCAAAGGTTTGCGCTCCAGAACCCACTGATCCTGAGTTTCATCCCCACCCCTGCCCGTTACGGTCTGGATGAGTATTATACTGGTGTGCTGTTGTGTAGTCACTACTGCGTGCATGGTGAACGTTAGGGACTCCACGCTTGCAGTGGTATATACTGCACTGAATAAATTTCGCAGTGGAGACAACAGACGCCCGTTGGGGCCAACGTTCTTCATTTCCCGCTGTCTAAACGCACGCAACACAATTATTTTTTCTTTCGCGTAATAATTTGGCAACGCTTTCGCTTTTTCGCTAACTTTCCTCGGAGAAATTTACAGTTTCTAGATAATATTTTGGAAAAGTATGAAATGTTGTCAGAATGCCCAACGCGCCTTTTCGCGTCTTGTCGTTTTTTCTAAATTCAAGTGAGACAATTTTTTTTTAATGTTTCACTTTTTAAAATGATTTATTTAGCGATAATATACTGTTATCGACTGAAAGCCGTAGCAGGAATGCTGCAATGTTAGAGCACAAAATAAATACACAAAAAAGGTGGTTTCGGAAACTAGATCGTTCAGTGGAGTTGTCAAATTATCATTTGGGGAAAAAACAAGTAACTACTGGGCTCAATAGGGGAAAAGAGATTAAAATTTAGGCCAGCATAAAGAAAGACAAATTAGAAAGAAAGGAATATGATTCGGATGTTGGAAAACATGACGTTTCCTAAATCAAAAGATAAAGCAGAAAAAAAATCAACGAATTCCTTCTGACGTAAATAACTCTGGAGAAGGGAAACAAGGGGGAAAAAGGATAAACATAAATGTCCCGCTCGCTTGCACCTTTGCATTAATTGCATTATCACCACAACTTCTTTCTCGGCGCATACAATGCCATTTTTTGGTTTGCAAAATATTAGGTTTCGGCAGACGTGGGCCGGTTTACAGAAAAAGTTGGTCCTCAAACGTTCGAATTCGGAAAGTTCCTTCATAGCCGGTGCCGCCGGTGCAGGATCATTGGGAAGTAATAGCAACGAGCAGCACAGCTAACAGTGTCCCCGTCAGTGTTTAAGGCGGTTACGAATCCGGGGAGCGTCTTCGGCAGCCGGTGCAGAATCATCGGGGGAAGCAATGGCGATGAGCAGCACAGCGGACAGTGTTCCCTGTGGTGATTACGACGGGGTTTAAGGCGGTTACGAATCCAGAAGGCTTCTTCCGTGGTGCCAGTGTGACGGAGGGAAAACTCCTTCATGAATCTGGCCGCGTGTACGACGTGAAGGAGGTCCGTTTCGACGGACAAGTGGATGTCACGAAGCGCCGTACTCCCAAAACAAAATTAAACGCGCCCGCAAAAAAACAAAACAAAAAAAAACTTTTGAGCTTTGTGTAATTAGATAAGAGAGATTTGTTAGTTGGCGTTGAGTGGTCTGCGTTTATTCCTGAATCAGCTTGACAATAACTGGGCGATTGTTTTGCGCCGTTCCGCGATTCCCACTCTTCCTGTAGGCTGATGGAAACATCCAAGGGTGTGCTTGGGTGGGCGACCGCCTTCCGCTTATCGATTTCGCTCGTCGCATTAAAATGCTTATATACAAGGCCCTTTTTGTACCCAATCTTAACTATTGTAATTTAGTGCGATGTACCACATCTTTGTCAAATATTAACAAATTACACCTTCTTGAAAAAAATGGCTGTTCGCACAATATTCCATGTTCCTTTCGATACACCACACCTCCACTGTTTAAAGAACTACGTCAAATAACTGTCCCAGGCCTATATGAGTATAATTTATTGACACGATATAGATCTGCGCTTCGTTCGAACGGGCCTTTCCTTGACATATTTCAAACCTAACACCAAATGTTAGGGTATATGACGTTCGTGAGGGGGAGCATTGGAAAATACCAACAAATCGTTCAAATTACGGGTTCCAAATGCTAAGGTATAATCTTTCATTTGTTCTAAATAAACTTCAGAGGCATAATTTAAGAAATATCGAGAGACTGAACCTCAGTACAATTAGAATTTTTTTCTGCATTAAAACTTCGCTTGTATTCTGGGGTCGTATGTTCTGTATATTTCTGTTTACTTCTGTTATCCTTGAGGTAATACGATTATTATCGTTACATTCCTGTTATGTACCTAAATATGTCGTCATGTGCGTAACATATATTATTTATTTGATATCTTTGATAGTGTCATTTATTGATGCTGTTCGTTTTGTCCTTCTTGATTTTCTTGCTTAATGTTAAAAACCTGAAAACTAAATATTAATACTTGATGTATAGTATGTCGCCGTGTGCCAATCGTAAGGCTGCAGAGGCCTTGTCAACTCAAACTTTTGACTTTTTGCCCCTGCAGCCTACATCAGTTCCTGATGTGAAATAAAGAATTGATTAATTGATTGATTCCGGTGAAGTATTTGCTGCATATTTTAGAGTTTGCCGTAGGTGCCCATGCTGTTCCATCATCAGTAAAATAGAAAAACAGTTAATTGTACTATTCGTCAGCAGCTTAAAGCAAAACGCGAACTGCAAGGTAAGAAACGCCGCTTACCTGCAAGGACGCATACGTCGCACCCAGGTCGCGTGGCACTCCGCCTCGTACTGCTTCGAAACGACGATGTAGAACTTGGTGCCGTGCGCGATCTTGCACGTACTGTTGCAGCCGACCACGCAGCAATTGTTGCGGCTCTCTTGGTGCGGGATTGCCTCTCAGAATTTGCAGCTCTAACCCGCTGCAACGCACAACCAACGCAGCGACTGGCAGAAGCTCCCCGGTACAACGGATCTGTTTGCCGCTAGGGCGCCCTGGTCGGGGCTTGAATTAGATCCTCACGGTTTCTATAGCCTCATAGACCGCATATCGTGACGTTGGTGACGTTATCACTGAAGAACTGTGACCTTAGCTCTAGGCTATGCTCAGACATGTACGTAACGCGTTACAAGTAACGAGTTACTTGTACCTAGTTACTATTTTCGGTAACGAGTAACGTATTTAGTTACTTTTTTAGAAAAGGAACGAGTAACGGTATTTAGTTACTTTTAAGGCCTAGTAACGAGTAACGGTATCTCGTTACTTTTGAGGAGTAACGTGTACAACACCGCTTTGACGGCATTGCTTTTATTCTAGCCTTAGTATGTGTCTATTGCGACAAAGGCAGATGGAAAAACCGAAAAACAAATAAACAGTATGACAATACAGCAACATGTATCGCTACGTCAGTCGAACAGTTCGACCGACGTGTCCAGCGATAAACGTTGCTGTACTGAACTCTACAGCTGGGAATGTCCTTCACCCAGCGAGCACAATCAAGTTCGTTGGTTGAACTTTCTAGAACCGGGCACGGACTGAATGTAAACCCGGAGGTTGCAAACACGGGAAGGCACATAACACATTACCCGCTGTCCTCAGTGAAGGCGCAGTTCCCTAAGATTCACCAGCTCTTCCTGAAGCACAACACTGCCGTTCCTTCGAGCTCGTCAGTAGAACGACGCTTCAGCGTCACTGGAAATGTATTTTCAAGGAAGCGGGGAAACATAACTGATGAAAACTTCAAGAGGCAGCCACTGCTTAAGTGCAACGACTACTAAAAATAAATCAATAAACATAAAACAAAAATATATGTATATTCGGTCGTGAAAGTAACGTGAAAAGCAACTCGTTACTTTTGAGGTAACTCACGCGTTCCTATTGAGAATCGGTAACGAGTAACGTATTTAGTTACTTTTTGAGCGAGTAACGAGTAACGGTATTTAGTTACTTTTTTTGGAGTAACGTGTACATGTCTGGCTATGCTGATAAAGAAGGGCTATGTACAAACGCTTGACCCAAGAAACTGCGCCCACAGTATGCTCGTGTAAAGATGCGGCGGTTCTTATAGCCGCGCCCATATTGCCAATACAGCAAACATAAAACAGTCTGGAGACGATCTTTGAGTTGTTTTTGTGCTTGAGTGGTGGTCCTGTTCATAGTTCACACAAAACCTCTCTGTAGACGTGTTTGTAGCGTACATATGTATGAAGCAAACAATCTTTGAACATGTTTGACGCGTGTCCTTATAGGTAAATATATCATCATGTCATCAGTGAGCACCGTGTCTTTGTAATGATATATATAGTTGTTTTTCTCGGTTCTCTAAGACGGTGGTTCTGAACCATCGATGTTTCGCGGACCCCTTGTGGATCGGCGGAGATGGTGGAGGACCCCGTTCGTGGTGAGAGGAGAGGAATGGTATAGGTTAAATATAACAATGATTGAATAAATGAACAAGAGTAAGTGCTAGTGTGAAGTAAACTTCTCTTACTGACATACACACGAGAAAACTCGCCCGAAAGCGGAAATATTTCTTCTCCATCTGAAAAAGACAACTTTTATTGCCGGGCTTGACTGATGAGGCAGGGCTTCGCGGACCCTAGAATGCCTTCGCGGACCCAAAAGAGTCCGCGGACCCCCATTTGAGAACCACTGCTCTAAGACATCATTTGTCAAGGATCTCTGACCGAAGAAAGCGCATCGTGTTTCCAAGTGATTTAATATTCAACTCCTGGATCGCACCATTTTTTTTTTTTTGCGAGGCGATAGCATTCACTGATTGTTTGGATATCCGCAACTCCAGGAAGGGCAACGTAAACTAGCGGAAAAGACGGGAAGGGGAGGCACGGGAAGCTACTGGTTATCCGAATGTGCAGAAAAGATTGGCAAAACTTAATAATCAAATTGTGAAAAAAAAAATAAATGCACACCGCTAGAGTTGCAAATATTGCGAGCAACTCTACACCAGTTTCCTAAAAAGTTATTGACCCTTCTTTATTGGCCCACTGCATTTATAGAAACATTTCGATCAAAAGGCAGTGGTCATTGAACCGTTCCGAGGGTCGATACAGGATATGGTTAGTTTTATTCGGTGGGTGTTTCAGCTTGTAGGGATACCCCGATTTCCAGCACCAAGTGAGCGCGCCACGCAGCTCAGGTCAACAAAACTCATGCGTCCTCCTCGCTTCGTCTTCCGGGTTCAAGAGATCCTTCCACGCTTTCCCCAATCACACTCTCCACCACCCACGCCGGCTCCTTCGCATTCCACGGGAAACCTCATCCCCGGTGCCGAGGCTTCGGCGCGGGGGGAGGGGGGAAGCGGTCGCCTGCAGTGTTGCCAACTAAACATTCAAAAACCCGCCAAAGGAACCCCGAAAAAGCACTAAACACCGATAAACCTAGGGCGCAGCATAAAGCCGGGGTCACACTGCCCATGCATCATACAAAAGACAGTCTGCAAGCAGGAGCCACCGCAATATCCGTGGTTCGAATGCCGTGTGCCAAGTTTCTTCTTGAACTCATTGCGGCATTCGAAGCACGAATCTTGCGGTGACTCGTGTTTAAATCTGTATGCAGGATGTCTTCTGTATGATGTATAGGGACCCCGGCTTAAGAATGACCTTTTAATAGTATTTACGGTTGTAATTAGTCGAAAAACAGCATAATAAATAAATAAAATTACACCCTTAGAAAGGAGCTTTCCCTTTCGACTAGTGCTTCCATGCACAAAACCCAGAAAACAATGTCAAAAAAAAGAGAGAGAAATTGGGGTGTGTGTATGTTTATACAGCCTAGAACTTGGTCTGGATCAAAGGGCGACGAGTCTCCCAGCTGTAGTTGACATATTTTGCCTGTGTAGTACAACCGCTAGCCTGGGGTCTTTAACGTGCATCACGCAGTAGTGATACATAACCGCACGCCGTTACGATGCTCATCCAGATCGAAACGGGCAGGGGTGGGGATTGAACCCAGGAGACCTGGCTTCTGCAGCGCGAGCTTTCACTCCAAGAGCTCCGAGCTGGTGTGCGATAGGGCATTCGGCCACCGACCCCCGAAAGAACGATGTCCACTGCACGACCTTAGTGTTACTAGGTGTTACCAGGTACGTTGTCTAGAGATACCTGCCGCTGACCAAAATCTTCACACTTCCGAACATTTGTGTGATATTTGGTGGCCGTAACAATATCCACATGCATTGCAAAAAGTTGTATTTTCCAGTATGGGGTACCTGATTCGTCTGATGTGCTTGGAACTTCCAGTAGCCAGTCTCAAACTTTAGAACCCCATAGCCTCTTTTTTTTTTGTGCGTACGTCAATGGGTTTATGTCATCTGGCAGATTTGGAAAACGAAGCCATATATTTAGGCCCAAATAAATTTAAAGCATGTTTCAATGTTTGCCACCGTAATATCTCTGTGGCCTCGCAAACGTTGTTCTGACTGACAACAATTTTATTGAGAGCAAGCAAAAATAACGACCCCATGAGTTCCACTTAACTCAGAGATGAAGCTAGGCACGAGTGTTAATTGTAAACCGGGGAACATTTTAGACATCGAGAAAAAGCGCTAACGTGATTTCAAAACCACTCAAAATCCCGCCAATCGCAAAACAATCGTTTCGTCCACTAGAAAAAAAAAGAAAGAAAGAAAGAGATAAGGTTATTGTAAGCGCGAATCCAATAAATGGGCAACAGTGGTCACCGGGGAAACGGTGAGTTACAATACGGGTTCCGATGAAATAGAGGATTAGATAATAGCTTATTCATCACTTAATGTATAGAGGTGTCACAAATGAGTAAAAAACCGTTATGCACAGTAAATTACTCTGCAGACCAAAGCCCGCACACGAGAAAAGCAGTCCCCGCAAGGATAAGGCGAGGGAAGTAGTAACATGTGAAAAGTCGGTATCTTAGTGTTCAAAATTGTGTGATGGCAAACAAACAACATTATACTGAGGCTTTACACCGAAAAACAGAAACAAAAAGTGAGAGGCAAGACGATACGTAGCTTTTCCCTTTCTGTCCCTGTGTTTACGGCGTAAAACCTCAAGTATAGTTCAGAACCAGCTCCCACTACCTGCAGTCTTACAAAAACACCAGCTTACCATTTCTAAGTATCGATGCATAACGAAAAATAAATATCAATAAAAGGCGAGAACGACAACGACGTTTAGTTGTTGGGTGTTTCCATGCCAGTTCATACAATGATGGTCGGGGTCATAAGTTTTATATTTTTGTAAAAATACACATCGCCGCCAAAACTTCTTTTCACGATGAAGTGTCGGCGACCTTGTATGCTTTTACAGAAATGTAAGAAAAAAATTTACCTGGACCGTCATTGTATGTACTGATGTAGAAACACCCAACAACGGGACGTCCTTGTACTTGTCAGCTTTTATCTACATTTCTTGTACGTTATGCATAGATACATTGATATGTTACGGTTGTGTTGTTATAATACTGCATTTAGTGCGAGTTGGCAAACCGACACTTCTTTATGAAGAAGTGTCGGCTTGGAGTCCCCGCAACGAAACACTAAGATACAACTAAACTAGAGATAACATGAATTTCTACATTCTATGATAAAGCAGTACGGCTGAACATTTTTGTCGCTTCAAGAAGACATCTCTTTGAAGCACACGTCGTGGCAAACCCCCTATAACAAAAGACAAGCTAAATCAATGCGAGTGAAGGTTTGTTGTGGCATTTTACTTTTGGGGGTTATATGTCACTGAATGTTTGGCCGTCACAAGTTGGTTCAAGTCACTGCAAACTGTTAAGGAGAGTGCAAACGAAATAAAATAGAGATATTCTTAAATATTGACGTACGAGCTTCTTGACAGATTGAAAAACTTCAGCTGCTTGTGTGCATTCATGACAAGCTTACAATAACGACTAGTCATATATGCTTTACATGTAAGAAATATGCGCATAACAATGCGCTTTATTATATATATTTTGACATGTGAGATAATATGTAGTTCGTTGGTAAATAATTTCTGAATGTGTCTCAAAAACGTTTTTACTTATTGTGATTCTTGGCGTTTTTACAAAAATATTTTATTGCAATTGTTATTATGTTTTGTAAATGTTGTAAAATTTTCATAAACCGAATTAAACAAATTAAAACCGCGGACTTGCTTCAGTGACCGCTCCGGCAAAGACAATTGACGACTATGCAATGTACCGAAACCTCAGCAATGTCCAAGCCTCCATTTTGTTTCTCCATTTTATACCTCTTGCAACAAATTAGCTACGGAATCCCTCGTGTAGCAGAATGCTCCTCCCAAAAACACGGCTTTTAAATGTCTTACACACATATACAAATTTTGACTCGGACCATCATTGTATGAACTGTCATGAAAACATCCTAGATTATTTCGTTACTCGGCCCCCAAATAAAATTGTCTTTGCTTTGAAAAGTGACATTTACATTTCCGACCACTTCTACGATCACGTAGTTGCTTTGGTTTAATTGGGCAAATACGATTGAAAGAGAGCGCTAAAAAGTACCAACTTACTTTAGTTCTCATAGTGAAGATAATAATCACCTATAATCTTCCTCAAGAGCGAGTGGACAGCTTGGGACTGTCCCTCGTCTCTCTATATTTTTTTCTATCTAGTTGTGACCCTTTATGATAGCCCTAGACATTTTCTTTTCGTTCCTTGACGTCCATCTTATTTTAGGGTTTATGGAAGAGAGGGGTGAAACTGGATGAACAAGCCTTCCCAAGTAGCACAAAGTGGGCTCTGAAACGGGGCCGACGTGTGTCGCAATTGGGCAAACCACGTGAGTACCACGCTGCCTCGGAGGACCCGCAGAAGGCTCTATTTGAGAAACCCACAAGAGCTCTTCTCGTGGGACCCACAATGGGTCGTCTTGGGTACCCCACGAGGGCCATCCTCGTAAGTTTCAGATGGAGCCTAGGTGGTCCGCGCACATGGGCCACCCTCGTGACCCCATGGTGAACCTACCTGGGCAGCCCACGTTAGGTCCCCTGGGAACCTGATCACGCTCAGGGTTATTTCATCATTTCTTTCCGTTTTGATGTATTGAGTGCATTCCAAACTCAGCATGCTTTACTCTCCCCGTATGGCTACAAAAAATTACAATTTTTATACATTTTGACTATGGTGTCTGGAACGCGTGTCGGACTGCTATGTTTACCACGTCCAGAAAAGTGGTCCCTCGATTTCCGCTTGACGACGTCATGAAAGTGTCATACTGTCGCCGGCCGCGATCTTGGCGCCGTCACACCAGCCATGGTTGGTGTGGCAGAGACGCCTATTCTGGTGCAGGTCACTCTCCAGCTTGACAATCAAGGGGAGCGTCGGCAGCAAGGAGTTGGGACGCCGTGACGACAACGACACTCACGTTCGCTCGTGCTTTCCGCCAATATTTCTGCGACCAACTGCCAGGATCGCGGCATTCAACAGCAGGGCACTCCGGCTTCTGTGACGTCATTTGTTGTCCCTTCGGGACGACTTTCGATGCATAGGTGAAATAGGTTGCTATAAGCACCGGAGGGAGACAGGTTCCAGGCCCCGTAATATTGATAAACTAATAAAACGTCGTCAGTAAGGCTGTCGAAAATGGGGATTTCGAGTGTGTGAAATGTAGAGGAAAACTGCATATTTTACAAAATATCCCGTTGAACAGGTAAGCGGGATGCATGGCCAGCTTGAGCCGGCTACAGCCTTAGAACAGATAAAGACATTCCGACTATCGTGTTTGATGTTCAACCTCGTAAAAAAGTTTACCCCACGTAAAACAGCCTCGCTTACATACACGCTTAGAAGTAAGTTAGTACTAAAGTTATGCAAACCTGAAATTTATCTATAACGCTTTACATTACAATCCTCGGCGATGTGGTACCAAATGAAGGCGACCTTCTATGCAAACTTTTCAGAACATTCGATAAATGATGTTGTTTTCAGCGAAACGTTCCATTCCGGGAGTTGCACAGGCAGTCCAAGTTGAGCACGCCCAAATTCGCGCCCTTGGAGCCCACATTTACGCTAACCATGCCCCCGGTTTCCTGGATAGCCGAGGTGGGTCCCACGGGGGCGTTGCATGGACAGCTCAAGTCGGGCATGCCCACGAGGTGCCCCAGTGGAGCCCACGTCTGTGCGAACTCTGCGCCCGCATAAACGAGGAGGGCCCACGTTGGACGGGACCCATGGAGCATTGCGCGTGCAGCGTAAGTTATAGACAGGCCCACACGTTGCCGCAGTGACACTCACAGGGGTACCGCGTCGGCAGCCCAAGTGTGCGTGCTTTCGCTTTGCCTACGTCTACGCTAACTTTGTATTCGCATAACCGAGGTGGGACCCAACCCAAGGTAGTATTGCATGGAGAGTCTGAAGTGGGCATTCCACACGCCACACCGACGTGCAATCCGAGGGGTTATTGGGGTGGGGGCTGTCCCGGCCTACTTTTACTCACGTGGACCCCGTTTTATGTACCAGATACGTCTCTTATATCGAGGTTCTGATTAGTTTCACCACATTGATAACCAACAGAGTTGAGCTTTACTTGTGGCAAATGGCCGCAAGAAGATGAAAGTAACTTGGATGGTCTTTTGTTAACTTTCTCAATGTTGTCTCGTTGTCCTCCCAACACTACGCTCGCACGTTGTTTTTTCTTATTTTTTTGGTCCCAAAGGCCCTGTTATACTCCGTCGTTGAGCGCAGCGAATGCAGCGTAGCGCGGAACGTGTGCCTTTCATTGGCCGGTGAACAGCAGTGTTGCGGAGTTGCCACTCCGGAGTTGGAATGATTCCGGAATCATTCCGCATTTTCGCGACCCCGGAATGGAGTGGGAATGGAATGGCGGCAACGTTGAGAGGAATGGAATGGCAATGGAATTAGATGCCTTTTGCCCGGAATGGAATGAAAATGGAATTAGCCCGATACACCTTTTTTTTTTTTTTTAGGGTTTACGGTCAGCTAAATTGAGCAAGTGAGCGAGTCAGTTGCTCAGAAATAAAATGAGCGGGAAACTGCTAGCCCGCGTGAAGCCCTAACAGACTTAGCGAAAAAAATGCAATACAAAAAACAAGCGTCAATGCAAAGATCAGAGGGGAAGGGGAGGGGGGGGGGCGGTGGCGCCTTTCACGGACGCGCAGGCGAAGGGCTGGGCGTTACACGTGAGTGAAACAAGAAACCAAGCACCAAGCATAGAGAATGCACGCGCGCACAGACTGAGATCTGGGAGCGGAGGCCGACTCATAGCTCGCCGAGCTCTGATAACTCGTTGACTCGCGCGCCGCCGAAAGATGATCAGTTATTGTTTTCTTATAGTTCGAGGAGCGTTGTTTAGCAGGCGGCCAACCCTGCTGCCTTCCACGTTCATTCGCGCGCACTCCTTTGAAGTGCGAAACGTGGGTTCGCTTCGGCATTAAAACAAAGCGAGATTCACTTCTCTCTTCTCCTCTTGCGCTTTGCTCCGACGCTTGTTTTTAATGCGAATAGCATTCTTCGGTACTTCACGCACTTTTGCGTCTATATGTCTTCATCTATCTATCTATCTGGCTATCTAACCTCTTATCGCCGTGGGTCGATAAATAAATAAGAAGACCGGCGCCGGCTGGATTCGAACCGTTGACCCTTTGATCAGCAGGCAGACGCGCTAACCACAGAGCTATGAAGGCGGTCATTCAACGCACTCTAAGCATTTGTTTATGTCTTACGTGAGGACGTCGCAGCGCTGTCACACTACCGGTGCGCGCGCGTTCCATGCACGAGGGCTAGTCCGCTCTGTGAGGCCTAGCATCGCCTCTAGCTCACCCTGCTCCCGCGCTCGGGAGAAGGAGTGAGCTCGTGCTCAGCTTCACGAGAGCGGAATGAGCCTCGTGCATGGAACGCGCGCGCATCGGTACTGTGACAGCGCTGTAAGCGCGTCCTATGGTAAAGATATAACAACCGTCAAGTACCGTTGGTTGAGACTAGCTGAGACGCCAGAAAGTCTGGTCGGTACCATTTTGAGTGTTTGTGCGTATGGCGCGTGCTTTGCTCGCCTTCCTAAGTGACACAAACGCACGTGCTGGGCTGCGGAGATCGTGCGCAGAGGCTGTGAAAGTGTCAACAAATTTAGAATCGCTTCAAGAGTGGGCCGGCGTATCTAGAGTGTGCCGGCCACCTGACGAACGCGCATAACTCACGCACCGTTTGATGCTATTCGCATTAACCGTAGATAATCATTCCCAAAGGATGGGTTCTGCTGATTTTTTATACTGCATTTTTACGTGTAAGTCCGCCTTTTACTTGGTCTTTGTTCCGATGCTTGTTTTCTGTGTTATATGTTTTACATTCAAGTGGGTTAGGGTTACAAGCAAGCTAGCGGATTCCCGCTCATTTCCTTTGACTTTCTCTGCATACTTTGTTTCACCTTGCGATGGACCGCTGCGGACGCTACGACGCTGGATTGCCTGGGGTGACCCCAGGCAATCCAGCACCGTGAGCGGGACTACACGTACGGCGCGTTGCTGCGCTTCAGGGTCACGCGACACTCAGAAGGCACTGGATTGGTTTCGATGGCTCTCGTACTGTCTGTTGCGGTTCATCGTAAGGTGAAGTAGACTATCGTCATCGCTCTTGTTGCGTGACCGAACTGACTAGACCTGCAGAAAGACAGTCCCGCGCCAGACGAGGCGCGACCGTTGCTGTGAGGTCCACTGAGAAGGAGAGCTGGGTGCTAGCTGCTTCTGAGGTTTTGGTTTCCGCGCGTCTCGGCTGTCCGGTCTGCATTCTTGGACCCTGTTTGAGGCGGTGAGAAGTCAGTTGGACGGTGGTGTTGAGGAGAGAGGGGAATGTCAATTCGAACGGTGTGGTATTACCCCGTTGATTGTATCTTGGTGTGAAACTAGCTTTGTCGACGCCGACTGCGCGACCCGTCGCCACAACGCGAACAACCAGACACCGAGGCAGAAAAGTGAATCGGTTGGTACCCTCTGCTGTCTGAACCCGCCGCTCGATCAGCGCGAAGAGAAACATCACAATTCGGACGAGAAGACAAGAAAAATACAGATCGAGTCATGGCATCGTGGAAGACATTTTTCGATATATGTCGCGAAGAAAATAAACGAGCTGCACGCTGCAAGTTGTGCAACAAAACTATACACGGTGCAGTCGGCGTATCATCGAACTTTATTCGCCATCTGAAGAGGAAACACGGGAATGAGTACGCGAAGGGTGGAAAAGGGCAGGCGAACCAGCCAAAAATAACTTCCGCCTTCATCGCTGGGTGCAGCTCTGTACCGGCTCATTGAAAAGCTGCGCTTGATGAAGCCCTATTCAAAATGATATGCATTGACATGGAGCGGTTTCGTGTTGTTGAACGAGAAGGATTGCTTTGTATTGGCTCATGTCCGAATAATGAGCAAGATGATCAACAAATGACAGGTAATAAACCGATAACGTCCGTATAATGAACGAACCACAATGAACAAACGTATATTTGAGCCCAGCAGACGTTCTATTGATCGCCTGGAAAACAAATAAAGAATTGAATTGAATGTGATAAGAAATATCGAGATTCGTAAAGCATGCGTGAACTTATGCTTTTTAAAACAGGTTTCGTGACATGCTCTATACGGTCCGTCGTGCTGCGCCGCAGAGGTTGCGCTTTGTCAGAGGATGCATGTTCTTGCCGCTGTGCATGGAGTCGCTTCCAGCAGCTTACTAGCCGTTTTGCTGTGCAGCCTGCAGGTATTTGAAGAATGCAGCAATATAGCTTATTCCTACGCCACGCACGAACGGGATATTTTTATGGTCTTATCACACAAACACGCTGGCCGCGTATGTCCTAAAAGTCAAATGCAAAAACGTTTGCAAAAAAAAAGAAATGAGTGGATTTAAGTTTTGCTGTTTGTTGCGAGCCACGTGGTCGCGAGACCGATGTCTTAAACAAGCATCGACATATGAAGGGGCTTTCTCGATGTTTGCAGTACAATGTAAACAAACACTTTGTGCCACCAGCGCTCCGCTTAGTATAGTCCGTGCTTTTTTGAAGCATTTAGCATTTTTTTTTTGCAATTGTCTATGCGTTTGATAATGTCAGCTTTATGCTGCTTATGCCGGCAACACAATGTAGCTGTCAAGTGCCAATTTTTACGTTTAGGAATTAGAGGAATGGAATGGAACGATTCAGCCATTCCAGGAGTGGGAATGGGCCCAGTGTCCCCATTCCTAGGAGTTGAAAGGAATTGAATTATCGAAAACTCTAATTCCCCGGAATAGAATTGGAATGGAATGGGGGTGCCCATTCCGCAACACTGGTGAACAGGAACTCGATATCTGCGACCAATCAGCATCTGTGTGAGCTGCACTACGCCGTGTTTTCTATACGCTCGACGTCGGAGTATAGCAGAGCCTTGAGCGATGGCAGAACTGAGCCACGATAAAAACAAACTGGGGAGAGTGTAAAACATAATAGCGTTACTCGTTATTGTATTGCTCGTGTGATTACTATGAACATAAAAAAGTGATCAAACGATTGCAAAATTACTTAAATAAGTACTTGATTAGACGAAATTTGAATCAGTTCTGTATAATCCGAACACCACCGTGAACGTGGAACATAAATTTATTTATGCATCACTCATTGACCTCCTCAGTCCTCCGGGATCGTACTTTTCATCAAATCATCAACACTCATCACCTTCCCCTTCCCTTTTTTATCCCCTGAGTCCCCCAGCTAGAAATTCAGGTGTCTAATTACCGTAGTATTATGATGCATCTAGGTAAGACGCAGTGATGCCGTCGTATCTCGCTGTAGGCTCACGACATTTGTAACGCAGTAGTGTTTACATGACAGCACGCCAGTACAATGCTTATCCAAGGGCTCTGATCTGGACACTCGGCGAAAACGTTGACAAGGAATTTGGTGGCCGTGCCGCGCTTGATCTCGACGTCAATCTATCATGGCGGTAAAATTCCTCGCCGACTTTTTCGCTAAGTGTCCAGGTTAGAGCTTACCATGAAAGACCCAAGGGAAGAGGATTGGGCAGCCGAGCTGCGAAGCGAAGACTTGAGCAAGCAGAAGACGCTTCTCAAGAAAGCCATGGCAGCACTCAAGGCAACTGGAGCCTTGGATTAGAGGCACCCACTCAACTCCTCGAATTCTTTGTACCCTCATCCCTCCCCCCCCCCCTCCCCCCCAATCCTCTTCTTTTCCTTCAATAAAGATGTTTACATCAACAACAACCCGGGATAGGACGGGCAAGTGGTGCGGACTGGAACCAGGGTCCCTAGGTTCTGCAGCACGAGCTTTCTTCCCACGTGCACCAAGCTGCGGTGCGCTAACACTCTCGATCACCGTTCCCCAGACCCCCCCCCCCCAAAAAACCAAAAAACTAGAGGTTCGTGTTTATACAGCGTAAGTTCCGTCCGCCCTTGAGATGCGGCGACACTGGTTTACTCTGTAGATGAGAAATTTAGCCAGTGCAGTACGACTGCTAGCCTGGGGTCTTTAACGTGCATCACGTAGTAGTGATGATGTGCACGACCGCACGCCGGTACGATGCTCATCCAGATCGAAACGGGCAGGGGTGAGGATTGAACCCAGTATTCGGGTTCTGCAGCGCGAGCTTTCGCTCCACGTGCTTCGAGCTGGTGTGTGCCTCCACTCGGCTACTGATCTTCCATCCACCGATCCCCTGTCGTCATCACGGATATCAATAGCCTTGCGAAGACATGCAACTACGCAGTTGCGCGTGAGGAAATTCTTCGAAGGTACATTGTCGTTGGAGTTCACAGACACCAGCTATCGGAGATGATACAACGCGCCAAGGAGGGCTACGAACCTGGTTCAAGAACCAGCAGCTGTCATTAAACAGTACATCGCTTTCTGAACCCGGGCAGAAGAATAAGACTGACAGGGTAGCAACGCTCTGAGCTTGTCGAGACCATTATTCTGGAAGCAACGAATACGAATCTCAAAGGCCAATCATTTGAACTCGCCGATTTCAATTCCTCAGGAGCTGATACAAAAACGACTAAAAACGCAGCTGAAGACAGCGCAGAAACGGGCAGTCGATGCATTTTACGTGGAAACTTTTGTGTGACTATTTCAGGTAGCAGTTCTATGTGCGGACATTTAAAAAGTTGTATTCGAAAAAACAAAACTGAATAGTTTGGCGAGATTGCATTTTGCGAGTGAACCTTCAGAATATTCGTTCAATAATTTTTAATTTAAAGTCCTTTAGCTCTCCTTTAAGAGTTCTCCCCCCCCCCTTTTTCACGCAAAAAAAAGAAAAGAAAATGAAGAAAATTTTTGAGCATAAATAAAGGCGTTTGATGCTACGTTTTTGTAGATATAGCCACGCGTGGTGTCGAGTGAGAGCGTGCGTGACCGAATGGTTATCGCGCCTGATCTCGCGCGGAAGATCTGGGTTCGATTCCGCGTAGCTGAATGTACTATTATTTTTTCTTCTCTACTAGTCATTCTTGCAAGTTTGAAAACCTTGTCGTCCGATCGAGTTACGAATGTTCTTCGCGCCGAACGTTTTACGCCGAATGTTCCAGAAACCCACACGGGTAAAAAAGGTGCTCCGAGTGGCGGTCCGAGTCAGTCTCGCCCCAGCGCTCGATCCTGCTGTTTCGCTCGACATCGACGCCTGCGACGCTAGCCTTTCTCTATTTTGTTTTAGGCACAAGTTCACCCCATTAAACGTTTAGTTTCTTCAGATTATTCTTCGCCTCATCATTTGTCATCCGTGATAGTTCGGTGGAGGTGCGGGGTAGACATCGTCGGGATCTTCTTCTTCCGGTTCTAGGGCAAGGGACCAAGTTCGGGGACCGACCTCTGATACGACGGCTTGTTCGGGCTTCGGCGTCTTCGGCAAAGGTAGCCTTCCGGGGCTGAGCACCTCACTTGGAAGGCGTGTCTTCGGAGGGGTACGCTTTACGGGAATAGAATGCAATACCCCAAACTGTCCCGAATGACAAATGAGGAGGCGAGGAACGACTGAAGAGGCTAAACGTTTGATGGGGCGAACTTTTGCCCAAAGCGAAATAGAAGTAAGTTAGTGTCGCAGGCGTCGATGCCGGCGAAACAGCAGGATCGAGCGCTGGGGCGAGACTGACTCCGGCTCGCCACGCGGAGCACCTTTTGTACTGGTGTGGGTTTCTGGGACATTCGGCCTAGAACATTCGGCGCGTAGAACATTCGTAACTCGATGAGACAAGAAAGTGCTCGAACTTGCAGGAACAACAAGTCGCAAGAATTAATAAAAGAACATTCCGCTACTTGGATTCGAACCAAGATCTTCCGCGCGACAGTCAAGCGCGATAGCCAGCCGGCAACAGCCAGGCGGCGCCAGCAGAGTGAGAGCCCACTGTTTATACCTGTCTCGTTGTAACTTGGCAAAGGGTGAACGATAAGCCCCATATTGCGTACCGACGGGTTGGTTCGATATGGGCTACGTATACGAGAGCAACGCACACACATCAGAGCATGACGCAGCGAAAAGCCTGATACTTCTTCGCAGCAAAAGCGCGCTCCGGTGATACATACAGTCACGTTCCGATAGGCCCACCAGGGCCGTAGCTTCCGCTGTACTGGCATGTTATTCGACCGCAGCTTCCTGGCCTACCCAGTATTTCTTGCTTCAGACACTAGGTTAAGCGGCGCCACCAGAGTAATAGCTCACGTTTGAAGAGTGAAGCCGCCCCTTCCAGGCATACCCAATGTTTCTCGCTTCAGTCGCTAGATAACGCTAAAACAAACAGCATTGCAGGTTGCCTATCTCCATTCGGCCACGCAGGCGTTATTTATTCTTTCTACTTGTCCTTCTAGTAACATCTCTATAAATCTACCCGTCACCAGCCAATTTAGATCGGCTCACCAAGAATGTAGAGGTCGAGGAGAAATTGCTTGTTTCATGAGCCAAAATGGCGACCATACGGGAAGCTTGGCGCTGCCTATAGACCTTTTCAATGTTTACAAAGTCACGGCCCAGCGTGCGATTTTTGCAGCCCAAAACGTGCGTGTCCGTCGCTCCGGAAAGCGAGGAAAGCACGCTTCATATGCACGAACACTCAAAATGCCACCGGCCACACGCTCTTTTTTGGAAAGGTCTAGTAGCGCAACGTCTTGCTGCTAGGTTGATCTCATCTCGTCATCATCATCAATAACTAATGTGCATAAACGGCTGAACCTGAACCCACTCTTCCTGTGCCGTCAAGTCGACAGGTTAAATTTCTTTATTTACAATAACATAACAGTTGTGGCCTGCGAAGTGAACATTATTTCCAAAGCCGCACAAATCAACAAGACTAAACCACTCTAAAGTAATACGCCCATATAGCTTTTTGCATTTGACTTTTAGGACATACGCGGCCAGCGTGTTTGTGTGATAAGACCATAAAAATATCCCGTTCGTGCGTGGCGGCGTAGGAATAAGCTATATTGCTGTATTCTTCAAATTCCTGCACAGCAACACGGCTAGTACGCTGCTGGAAGCGACTCCATGCACAGCGGCAAGAACATGCATCCTCTGACAAAGTGCAACCTCTGCGGCGCAGCACGACGGACCGTATAAAGCATGTCACGAAACAGGCACGTAGCCAGGATTTTGTTTCGGGGGGGGGGGGGGGGGGGAGGTGGCCCATGACAAAATGCGAGGATGTGCGGGAGGGGGAGAGGAGGTCCCAGCAAAACGGAAGATTTCGGGGGGCGCCCCCCCCCCCTGACACGTGCCTGTCACGAAACCTGTTTTAAAAAGCATAAGTTCACGCATGCTTTACGAATCTCGATATTTCTTATCACATTCAATTCAATTCTTTATTTGTTTTCCAGGCGATCAATAGAACGTCTGCTGGGCTCAAATATATGTTTGTTCATTGTGGTTCGTTCATTATACGGACGTTATCGGTTTATTACCTGTCATTTGTTGATCATCTTGCTCATTATTCGGACATGAGCCAATACAAAGCAATCCTTCTCGTTCAACAACACGAAACCGCTATAAGTCAGTGCATATCTTTTTGAATAGGGCTTCATCAAGCGCAGCTTTCTGATGAGCCGGTACAGAGCTGCACCCAGCGATGAAGGCGGAAGTTATTTTTGGCTGGTTCGCCTGCCCTTTTCCACTTTTCGCATACTCATTCCCGTGTTTCCTCTTCAGATGGCGAATAAAGTTCGATGATACGCCGACTGCACCGTGTATAGTTTTGTTGCACAACTTGCAGCGTGCAGCTCGTTTATTTTCTTCGCGACATATATCGAAAAATGTCTTCCACGATGCCATGACTCGATCTGTATTTTTCTTGTCTTCTCGTCCGAATTGTGATGTTTCTCTTCGCGCTGATCGAGCGGCGGGTTCAGACAGCAGAAGGTACCAACCGATTCATTCTTATACCTCGGTGTCTGGTTGTTCGCGTTGTGGCGACGGGTCGCCACAACGCAACGGTAAGAAGTCCAACTGACTTCTCACCGCCTCAAACACGGTCCAAGAATGCAGACCGGACAGCCGAGACGCGCGGAAACCAAAACCTCAGAAGCAGCAAACACCTAGCTCTCCTTCTCAGTGGACCTCACAGCAACGGTCGCGCCTCGTCTGGCGCGGGACTGTCTTTCTGCAGGTGTAGTCAGTTCGGTCACGCAACAAGAGCGAGGACGATAGTCTACTTCACCTTACGATGAACCGCAACAGACAGTACGAGAGCAATCGAAACCAATCCAGTGCCTTCTGAGTGTCGCGTGACCCTGGGGCGCAGCAACGCGCCGTACGTGTAGTCCCGCTCACGGTGCTGGATTGTCTGGGGTCACCCCATGCAATCCAGGGTCGTAGCGTCCGCAGCGGTCCATCGCAAGGTGAAACAAAGTATGCAGAGAAGTCAAAGGAAATGAGCGGGGATCCGCTAGCTTGCTTGTAACCCTAACTCACTTGAATGTAAAACATAAAACACAGAAAACAAGCATCGGAACAAAGACCAAGTAAAAGGCGGATTTACACGTAAAAATGCAGTATAAAAAAACAAGCGTCGGAGCAAAGCGCAAGAGGAGAAGAGAGAAGTGAATCTCGCTTTGTTTTAATGCCGAAGCGAACCCACGTTTCGCACTTCAAAGGAGTGCGCGCGAATGAACGTGAAAGGCAGCAGGGTTGGCCGCCTGCTAAACAACGCTCCTCGAACTATAAGAAAACAATAACTGATCATCTTTCGGCGGCGAGCGAGTCAACAAGTTATCAGAGCTCGGCGAGCTATGAGTCGGCCTCCACTCCCAGATCTCAGTCTGTGCGCGCGTGCATTCTCTATGCTTGGTGCTTGGTTTCTTGTTTCGCTCTCGTGTAACGCCCAGCCCTTCGCCTGCGCGTCCGTGAAAGGCGCCACCGCCCCCCCCCCCTCCCCCTTCCCCTCTGATCTTTGCATTGACGCTTGTTTTTTGTATTGCATTTTTTCGCTAAGTCTGTTAGGGCTTCACACGGGCTAGCAGTTTCCCCCTCATTTTATTTCTGAGCAACTGACTCGCTCACTTGCTGAATTTAGCTGACCGTAAACCCTAAAAAAAAAAAAAAAAGGTGTATCGGGCTAATTCCATTTCTATTCCATTCCGGGCAAAAGGCATCTAATTCCATTCCCATTCCATTCCCCTCAACGTTGCCGCCATTCCATTCCCACTCCATTCCGGGGTCGCGAAAATGCGGAATGATTCTGGAATCATTCCAACTCCGGAGTGGCAACTCCGCAACACTGGCTCGAAGTGTGAAGTGGAAGTTTTTTTTTTTTTTTTTATCAAAAATAACTATCCCGCAGGCTTGGCACTTCGCCTTGAAGGTAGTGGTTCCGGACGGAAAGCAGCCTTCAATGGTTCAAAAAAACGTTCCATCAAGGATTGACCGCGGTCCCTTCCCTGGCATCCTGTCTGTCTGACAAGTGATGCGAAAAGACTTCGACCTCTAAATACATTCCATCATAACATCACCACTCTCCTGTCCAAAAAGGGCGCCCCTGTCAACACTGATCAGATGACGTCACGGTGGAATGAACTACTATTCTTGTATCTGTAGGTGTTGCCTTGAACATGAAACTTTACCCACGCTGCTGTATGGAAGGACAACACGTACTTCCGTTGTAGGTGACCTCATTGAAGATCGTGCATGCAGTTGCATTTGGAATTTTCGAGAATAGTGGACCACCTGGAGCATCCTGGAGCACATGTCTTATCTTCTGTTACGGTTGAAAAATCGATACGGTGGCATCACTGTTGTGACGGTCCTTCCTGCCGACCCTCCGCCTCCAACGCATGAATGGCAGTCCTCAAGTTTCGCCTAGCATCATCCCAACAGAGACCTCGTGGATTGCGACCTGATATTGCCGGCACAGGTGCGAGCTGTCCGAGAAACAGCGCGCTCGAGACGAGTCGCAGGTGTACGAAGTCTGGGTCGGCACAGCGAGGCCAAGTCTGGCCTCCTTCCTGGTTATCGGATCACCAGAGCAGCGGGTCATGTTCACGTCGACTGACGACGTTCCCTTGAGCAGTGCAATATTACAGGCGGAGACGCATTCGGATATGTGTTGAACTTCACTGCGTCAGTCATCCTACTATTTCAAGTCAACCACCACCAGACTGGTGTTGCAACGGACTGTGACTCAGCTACTCGGCCACAGGCCAAGCAACACTTCCTTTGATTTCCTGTTTCTCGAGGCTCTAACTAACTAGCAGCGGGCATTGGATGCCAGTAAACAATGACTCATGAAATCCCTACCTCGGGACCTCGGGACCTGCGGTAGAAGATGCTCCGACTCAACTCCTGGCACGCTACCTGTTTCGAGTCCCGACTACGCAACATTTCTCAGAAGAGAAAAATAATTCGGAAAATCGGAAGGAACCTTGCTCAGCATAGTAACAACGCACCAACATCTCCTTGACCCTAATGCCCTCAGAAATAAGAAAAAGGAAAAAAAGGGAAAAAAGGCGTTCGGACTTGTATTTTGTTTTTTTGGAAAAAGGGGGGGGGTATTTCTCAAGAAATGTAACAAAATACATTTCATCCTGACTGTATCGCGATAAAAAGAAACATTCCACATGTATTTGATACAGGAATAGAGATACTGGTGAAAAAATGTATTGCGATACAGAAATACAGATACGAAATGTATAGCTGAAATACGATACTGCCCAACCCTGTTGTGTTGCCGGCATAAGCCGCTGGAAGCTGACATTATCAAACGCATAGACAATTGCAGAAAAAAATGCTAAATGCCTCAAAAAAGCACTGATTTTACTAAGCTCACGGGGCTTGCCTGGGGTGATTCGTAGCGTCCGCAGCGGTCCATCGCAAGGTGAAACAAAGTATGCAGAAACTAAAGTCAAGGAAAATGAGCGGGAATCCGCAAGCTTGCTTGTAACCCTAACCCACCTGAATGTAAAACATATAACACAGAAAACAAGCATCGGAACGAAGACCAAGTAAAAGGCGGACTTACACGTAAAAATGCAGTATAAAAAAACAAGCGTCGGAGCAAAGCGCAAGAGGAGAAGAGAAGTGAATCTCGCTTTGTTTTAATGCCGAAGCAAACCCAGATTTCGCACTTCAAAGGAGTGCGCGTGAATGAACGTGGAAGGCAGCAGGGTTGGCCACCTGCTAAACAACGCTCCTCGAACTATGAGAAAACAATAACTGATCATCTTTCGGCGGCGTGCGAGTCAGCGAGTTATCAGAGCTCTTCGAGTTATGAGTCGCCCCCGCTCCCAGATCTCAGTCTTTGCGCGCGCGTGCTTTCTCCATGCCGTCGCAAATAAAAGAAAAAAGAAGCAAGACAAGAAGGACGATAAAGAGCCGTGCATGCCGGCTTCTTTCTTTGCCGCACCCTTCGTTTCTTTTGTTTGGTGCTTGGTTTCTTGTTTCGCTCTCGTGCAACACCAGTGAAGCCCGTCGCCAGCGCATGCGTGAAGGGCGCCACCGCCACCACTCCCCCTCTGCTCTTTGCTTTGACGCTTGTTTTTATATTCATTTCATTTCTGAACAACTGACTCGCTGACTGGCTCGGTATAGCTAAACGTAACCCCCCCCCCCCCCAAAAAAAAAATAAATATATATATTAATAAATAAATAATAAATAAAATAAAGAACCAGGCCCATTCCATTTCCATTCCATTCCGGGCAAAAGGCATCTAATTCCATTCCCATTCCATTCCCCTCAACGTTGCCGCCATTCCATTCCCATTCCATTCCGGGGTCGCGAAAATGCGGAATGATTCCGGAATCATTGCAACTCCGGAGTGGCAACTCCGCAACACTGATTGATATCAATGGAGAGAGCCCAGCAAAGGTTTTGCCAGTGCAGCAAGATGTTAAAGGGATTGTCCGGTGATATCCGCAAGTTACTAATGGCGAATTCCACTGGTCGTTTTGGAGCGCGCCGGGATCGACTTTTCTGGAGCGAGCCTATTTCACTGGGCGATCGGGATCGAGACGGACGTGTTCCACTGGTCGTTTTGGATTAGCTCCCGCTCCAGATCTCGATCTGGATCCGAGAAAAGTCGCTCCGACGATTTCGGCGGATTCAACCGGAAGCCAGCCGGGCCAGCCCTCGGCGCACACACGTGACTTCCTTTCTCGCGGGGCATCTCGCCTGATCTCGCCCATCTCGCCTCAGAAGAATTCGTAATGGCCGCTCGGGAGGTGCCGCCTGTACCGCCCGCCTTACTGCTGCTGCTGCTTGACGACAGTTCGTCGTCAAGTTGCTCGAGCAGCTTCCGGCATTCCGGCAATCTTTGCTAGAAGCTCCTGAGCCACTCCTGCCGCTCGTGCGTCGAACACGTGTTAGCGCCGCGATTGCGAAAACGTCTTCGAAACGACCGCGGCGGCCGCGGAAAGGAGATTCCCGGGCAGGTGAATGACGGGAAGGCATCCGCCGATCCCGGAGCAGTGGTCATATTCCACTGGGGATCCGTAGGCGGCGCGACCCCGTTCGGATCGTGTGCTCCATTCCGGATCTGGTCAACTGATCCCGGCGCGCTCCAAAACGCCCAGTGGAATCCGCCATAAGTCTTTGCGCTGGTCACGTAGAGAAGGCCTAAATATAGCCATATGTCGATATTTATTTTATTAAAAGACGCCCCAATATTCGGTAAATCGATTATAAAACTCAATACCAAACTTCGCACCAAATTTTGCAAGTATGCATGACTGGTCGTTTCGTAACGTCACATCAAAAATGGTAGCGTCAGAGTCGCGGGCGTTGCGGTTTTGATCAACATGGTTGATGGTGCGTACAAAGATCATCATCGAAAAATTGAACTTTCCTCATTACCGTAAATATGGCTTTCCTTAGAAGGAAGTTATGTTACTGAGACAGCAGTCCAGAGCTGTCGTGGCCCCTTTGCATGAAGCTACGTCAGAGCTTCCGCTGTTGCCAACGAAAACGCTGTGTGTCTTGCAGGTGCAATATGAGCAGTTGGGCTCTATTTAAAATTGAATTACTTGTGCGGCTTAGGATAAAAATTTCTGATATTGTGCGGATTAAATTCCTAAAAGCAGTAACAATAATACAATTTAATTGTTTTCAGCAATAAAAAAAAAATACCGGACAATCCCTTTAACAGACCCATGCGCACACCAACGTGTTCATTGGTGCGACAACGTACGCCTTATTTTTCTTACAATATTTGATTGCCCAGCCACGTCTTTGGTCAATGGTTGGTCAGAAAGACTTGGTGATTGGGTCCCGTGCACTCTAGAGGACAACTGCACAAATCTTCCTTAGAGTACGTGATGAGGCAATCACCGCTATGGACTGAGCCTATTCAGTCAACACTCTAAGAAAAGCCCGTGCGTCTACTTTCCCGCACAACACTCGGAGAGCCAATCACCGCAACTTACAGAGACAGCTGAGCGAATGACGATGCCGAAACATATGTTTAGACTAAAAACGCAGTCTGAGTTATGACATGAGGCAATGCAAAACGTCACGCTTGCATTGCTTAATGTCACAACTCAGACTGCGTTTTTTGGTATAAACATATGTTTCGGCATCGTCATTCGCTGAGCTGTCTCCGTAAGCTTCGGTGATTGGCTCTCCAAGTGTTGTGCGGAGAACTAGACGCAAGGCTCTTTTAGAATATAATGGCAAAAAGGCCCAAAATAAGGCTCTAATGGCCGGCGGCTTCCGAAAGGCAGGGCGTGCCGAGTCTCAGGCATCTTAATTATTATCGCTCCTCGGCCAATGATAGCGCGGCGTTAGTCGATAACAACGCCAAACAACCAATCAGCAAGTAAGAGGCGTGAACACAATAAACCACGCCCTGGGTTTCTTTCGTTGTCAGTGATTATAGTCTCGAGAACTCAACATGCACAGACGGACAACGAACATGACGTATCGAGTGCTCGTCCACTGTGGATGCGCACTCTCCACAAAATTGTCCACTTTGTGAAAAAAAAACTTTTGCAACCCGTTTTAAGCACCGTTGAAATTTTTTCTCATGTATGATATATTACGGGGTCGCCCCGAGACCTGCGCCTGCGGTAATGTCCCGTGGCTACCGTCTGCTAAATTTAGCGAACAGAACGTTGCGCGCCAAATTTAGTGATTTCGCATCGCGTGAAATTTAGCGGCAGATAAGCCCGTTAAATTTAGCAGGTAACGTGACATCTGTGTGGAGTATTTATTGCGGTTTTCTTTGTCGGTGTATTTTTAATATATCATGCCTATAGTGTGTTTTACAGCATGTTAACTGACGCTTTAAAGGCACCTGAGAGGGCCCGCAAAAATCGGATTTTTAATGTATCGCGCTGCGATTAGCTACAGAGGTGCAAGGAGATGGTGGAGATTTACAGTAAAAAATCAAGAAATATACTTACCTCGTCCAAAAAAAAAAAAAAAAGAAACTGTTCTTGGGCAATCTACGCCGGCACTTCGCAGATTAATATTTTCACTATCGAAATTAAATCAAGTTGGAATTTTTATAAATCTTTGTCTCAATTTTATTCACCCAACGATGACGTAAAAACACGTGACCTCGGAAGTAATTAAAAAAGTAACAGATGTCACTCCTAGAAATAATGGCAATTTTATTCTGGGGTTAAGCAGTCAAGTCATTAAATCAAATTACCTTACGACCTGTTGTAATTGTAATTTTAATCGGTTACATTTTATAATTAATGCTCAAAAGAGCAATGAAGACATTAACTGACTCTGCTGAGAGTGAGAGGGGTGCGTCTTCACTGCTTGCAACTACAGGAGCTCATAAACACGCCTGGATGAGAAAACAATCTAAAAACACCAAAATCGCATTACTTCAACTTGAAAAAAAAGAGAAAATGCTAGGAAACCGTCCAAACAAAAGAACTGCTTCGCTAAGAATCGAAAACAGTTGTTTGATCTCTAAACAAAAGAAGAAAAGGAAATGAAAAACAAAATCACTCAGCATTCTGCCTTTATGGCTTTAATCACTGTGGGGAGAGTAAACGTTTATTAAAAAAAGAAGAAACATTATTCGTGAAGCAACATGTTAGTCTTGAAACATAAAAATAAAAAAATCGCCTCGAAAAAAAAAAAGTTGCAACACCTTAATCTTTAAACCAGAGATGTCCATATAAAGAGAACCATAAACGCGTAGAGAGACGAACTTGAAGCTTCCGCCGGTAAGTCGAAACTGTGAAGTTCTCGTACTTTCTCGTAATGCCGTATTTTCGGTGTCATCCCGGGATAGAGAAACGTTTATTTGTTTAATGAGCAGTATATTTTTACTGCACGAATATATTTATGGTAGTTTATATTTTTCTCAAATTGGCATTGATTTGTGAAGTTGATTAAATTCTGAGGTGTCTGAGTAAAACGACGAGTTATACAACATTTTTTCTGGGAATGTTTCCGAAAATCTGCGAAAATTCCGTTACTGCGCCATTCTCAAGTCAGGGATTGCATCACACATCTGGCTTGATTTCATTAGCGATACTGTCAGTCAGTAATGCACATATTAAAGTTATAAAGACGCGTCACGATATCATATAGCTTTCATGACTCATCCTCTGAAGTTAAAACAACTTTGGAAGATATGAAAACATTTTCTCATATTTAGTAGAAATCACTGATTAGATAATGCAAAGTGGTCCAAACGGCATTTTGTTAAGCATGTAAAGTAATCTTAATATTGAAAATTTAGAAAAAATAAACTCGAAATATTTGAGTTTACTGTATAATCAGCGTATTTAATTGTGTTTTTTTTTTCAGGACGACGATCCCCGTGATAGCCTTTCACGTATTAACGTAAAAATGCAACTGGCCCTCTTCATTGTTATTGTGACCTTTGCACACTTGTCTTGTGGTAAGCATTTACTGTATACGAATGTTTTACTACTTAGTGATATGAGCAATACTCTAAGAAATCTGGAGAGTCTACTTTCCCGCAAAGCGCTCGAAAGATCCAATCACAAACGCTGAACGTGACGTTTAATCCTGCTCAGTGTGACAGCGCAGACTGTATTTTAGGCCTAAATATATTTTTAGCATTGTCATTCACCGAGTCCCCCTCCGCAGATTGTGTGACGTCCAATGACAACCGTGGTCTGATTGGTTCGGTTCCGGGAGGAGAACTGCTTGTGCATTTATTGCTGCGCTTTATACTCTAGGTATCTATGTACGTATGTGATGGTTGCTCGGAAACTAATACCTCTGCAAGGCCGTTACATATTGCAGCGATTAGGTCTCCCGAGTGCTTTGCAGGAAAGTAGTCGATCAGATTTTTTCAGAGTGTATAAAGAAGTAAGGAGTAGTCCAGGGAACCTCACTAGTAAGATTTATTATGTGTTATACTGTCAATCAATCACACTCGGGAAGTATGTTTACTAAATTTGTATTTTTGAATCCGTGTTTTTTGTGATTGCTGATTTTAGAGAAAACAAAACTTTATTTTAAATAACTTTGTTGAAACTTTAAAATGTGTTGGTTTCCAGAGCAGTGAAAGTTACTCTTAAAAAATGTTTGAGTTGCAGCTACATTTTACTGCTAACTTAAATGTAATTGAGCTATATACAAACACAGCTGCAACTTTCTAGATGCATCTCGTTACAGTTACAGTTGCGCGCAGAAATACTTCTGCTACATCATAGTTACTTGTAAAATATAGTACATATAAGTACCGACGCTATATTGGTTTTAGGATTGTAGACCTACCTCTTAGTTTCCAAGGAAGGATAAATAGCAGTTAATTAAGAGAAACAATAAAATCACGGTCAGGTGCTATATTTTTACGCAGAATTGCATTTTAACAAATTCTAACTCGGATCTCGTGAATGTGTGAAGCGTGGGGTAGGAAGCCGTGAGGAGTGCTTGGCAGATGCCCAGGGTTGGGCATCTGCCAAGCACTCTGTTCCGCCAGCCACCTGCCAAACGATTGCGCGTGTTGACACATTATTAGTCACCCCACACGACGCTCCGTCGCTTCATCCTGTGCATTCTTCAGCGTGTCGTCGCAAGGAAAAAGACGTAGAAGGGGCCCGAGGCGACGCTTTGTAAAGACGCGGCGGCACGTACTGGGAGGGTGGATGTTGAACGTGAGCGTCGGCTGCTTTCCTCATAAAATAGAGTTCTGCGTATGGCGGTTTTATCGATATATCCAAATACAAATTAAAACGTCTAGTTTCTTTTTTTAATTTATAGTATATCATCTTATATTGTGTTAAAAACGTTCGTAAAGTCTAGGAATAACTCTTAAGTGCATAACGTATTTTGAATGTTTTTTTATCATCTTATATTTTGCCTCAACCTGGCCTGCTTCAATCCAGGCCTAATCAACAGATCTGGATTTTTGAAAGCCATACTGGCATTTAGTTATTCGCGACTCCAGCAAACCGAACGGCTTCTAGCTGGAAAACCGGGAACCAGCCGGAACAGGTCGCTTTGCGCCTCTCCGCGTCTCTGGCGGCTTTCGCGGACAAGTGCTGTCGGCGCGGTGGCGAACAATGTAATTTGATGAAGGTCCGAATATTTCTTAAGTTTGCTTGAATGTTCATCAGTGTGGTGAAGCTTCAGTAGATTGTTTCCTTCCACCATGTGTTCGAAAGCCCGTTTACTCCAGAACACACGGTCGCGTGCTTTCGATTTTTTGGATGGGGACGGAAAAACGTTTTGATTTCTTGTCTGACTCGAATCACATTCAATGTTACAACTACTTGGTAACTGATAAGCGGTTTCTTTATAGGGATGTAGAACAGTGGACTGAGGACGACAGACGAGAAGTGTTGCACTTGGGGGAACACCGATGTTGCATTCAAGTGAATGGGAAGGTTCGATAGCTGCTTTTCTTGAGTTTGGTTGTGCTCGATTAGCTTGAAGATTGAGCCACCCACGCCGGTGGGTGCGTTGGCTTTTCATCTTGGCTGCTTTTCGCCAAAAAAGCCTCTGGACCACACCGAAGGAGTTGGGCTGATTTCGCAATCACTTGATCCCGAAAAGACTGCTTGCTGCGTACGATTAATGAGGGAGACTGTCTGCCTTCAAAAAGTGGGGGACGCGCCTCGCAGTTAGAAGCTGTCACGACATTATGATCTATTGCGCCTCCAATATTTATATTATACCCCCGTCGAAGCCAGCAGCAGGCGCGTATCCAGGGGGAGGCCCATGCCCCCCCCCCCCCCCCCCCCGAAATCTTTCATTTCGCTGAAACCTCCTCTCCTCCCTCCCCCTCATACAGCATTTTGTCATGGGCAAGCACCCCCCCCCCCCTCCCCCGGAGACAAAATCCTGGCTACGTGCCTGGCCAGCAGAAATATACGTCTACATTGCTTAGGCTGTCCGGCCACAAAAAATGCTAAATTTCTCCATTCAGGATTTGAAATCGAATTCAATGCGTTCTGCGTGAATCTCCGACGAAAACTCTCTTCAGTTTGTCCTCATTCGTCTCCATGCTGCCGGTTAGAACCATTTGGCTGAGTTTAAGTGGTATCTCCGTCTGTCAAATATGCTTTTATTCAACAGTTCCCCTAATAGCTAGTCAACTAAGCTCATATTTCAAGCAGAAGAATATACTAAAATCGCTTCAGTGGGACATAAGACGTAATATAATACATAACCCGCCTATTCGTCAAAATGACTTTTCGATTGCTACTAAAACCTGCATTCAAATACGAGTATCAGCTGCTTAGTGGGGCGCCAGCGGGTTAACAGGTCCCTTGACTCATGAAGCGCTTGCTTAATTTTCGTAATTTTCCTGCAGCCTGCGTTGTTGACCGAGCAGACGACTGGAGCTGAAAGCTCAATTTCGCGGACAGATAAGTCGCATGGTCGAGGCATGCGAGTTAGCTGCAAATTACTCTCGGCGGAACAATTCTGTAGTCATCGGCGCTTTCACTTAGCTCGATCAAAACTGGTTAAAGTCTATTACCGTGTCTCCGGAGCCCATAGTTTCGGTTTTAACCAAATCTCTGAAACAAAGGTTTGACATGAAAAGAACAAAAAGCACAGGGAAAACAAAACTATGCTCTGCAAGGATTTATGTGCACCGGCTAAACTTAACCGTCGCAGTTCAGGTACCTATAAAATGGGGCACCAAACTAAAGAATACATAAAATTGAAAGAATAAAACACGGAGGACAAGCACGTACAGGACAACCACTTTCTTTCAGTGGTTGTGGTTGTCCTGTGCTTGTCCTCCGTGTTTTATTCTTCCAATTTTATGTATTCATGTTCAACCCGCTCGCCTTCACCAAACTAAAGAAAATCTGCTAAATTGAATGCGCCACCCGTTCAGGCGGCCCGGCCGAGCCGACCCGACCTGTTCCTGGCCGCCATGTTTGTTTGGTGGTGGCGCCCTCTATAGGTCGCTGGAATCGTGAATTACATTGCGTTCTGTGATAAATTTATCTAGCCTGGTATTTATAACCGCTTCAAATAGTTTTGAAAATATGGGCTTAACCAAGATCGGTCTGTATTTCTGTAGAATGTGTTCCCCGCCTCCCTTATAAATATGGAGTGACTGGCAATTTCAAGCTTGTCAGGAAATATCTCCGTTTCAAATGTACGATTTATGATATACGACAGAGGATGACGTATATGTTTCGAGACTTATTTTATGGGCACTGGCTTGAAGTCGTCAGTGCCAGCGGCAAGATTATTAATGCGAAAGCCTTAACTGTCTCATGGAGCAAGCCGACGTCATCAGCTTTGAAGCCGCACCAAGCGGCACCTTAAATCCTTTCTACAAGTGAAGCCAGCTCCCAGCTATGAAACCATGTGCAAAGCTAGCCAACGGCACCCAAATTCCCTGATCCCAAAGGAGCGGAGTAAAGCTGATGGATTTTCGGCTTCGGTCCCATTGGCTGGTGCGCGTGCGCGTCGACGAAGCTCCCATTGGCCGGACACGCAGCGCCATGACGTGGCCGGTCGTTGAAACTCACGCGCAACTTCAGTTTGAACGACCGGCCACCCCGTGCGCTGCGTGTCCATCCGCACCTAGTCCGCACATTGCACACAAAACGTCCAAGGTCCACAGCGGCGAGGAGGCGCCGCTCTGCCGCTGACGTCACATGCACTGTGACGTCATGCACTTGCGCGACCTCACATCGCATACTTTTGAACACCATGTAAAAGGAGAGAGGAAGCTGCTTTTGTAAGAATTTTTAGTGACAGGGTAATCTTCTATAATCTTCTGGGAGGAGAATAGCGACGCCTGTGCAAATCCGGGAGGCACAAAGGAGGATCCTGATAAGTGGGGGAGCTCCTCCTGCCCCTTTTCTCTGGAGGGCATCGGAAATGACGTCATGTGCCAGCCACGTATTCGGGAGAATCTGGCCAATGTGGGTGTGGCGACGAAGGCGCCGGAGAGGAGAAAAATGAAGAAAGGGGAGGAGAGCGCCGAAGAGAGCCAGAGAGGAAGAAGGGAGCAAAGAGGAGACGACCGCCATTTTGACGCAACGCTTGTCGGCGCCGAGCACTGTTGAGGCTACGCGTCGTCTGCTACGGGCTTATTTCTTTCTCGCCTGAATCAAAGTTTGCATTCAACCGTGGAGAAACTTAATTCGTAAGCTTATTAAACCACCAAGGAATAACCACTATATAATTTTCTTGCCATAGCCCTGCCAAATAAAAGGAAAGAGCCGAAATTTGGATATCGATCCCATGCATTCCGCCGGGCGAATGAATGAAGATGGCAACCCTCTCCGCTCAGCTGGTAGCAGCCGAGAGTTCACGTGCATGCGCTCACGCCTCTCGCTCTGCGTTGCGGGTTGATTGGCTCACTGGGGAGGGGGGCGTTACAGGCAGCGATGATCATGGACTGGCCAGACTTTCTCCCCAATATACGGCTCTGGTCGAAGCAAACACGCTGCAGACGAAATAAGGGAGCGGAAGAATGATGCATATGCTTTGTAGCATTGTCCACTCATAAGAAGTGCTTAGGTGTACTCGAGCTTTTTTTATTTTATTGATTTTGTCCTTTTACTTCAACTGGTGTTGTTGGTAGCAGCATTATCGTGTTTCCGTAACGAGAATATCGCGTTTGGGTCGCAATACTGTGATCTAGTTTCGTGTATTAAAGGTGAACCAACTTCTTTAAAATGCTTATTCATTAAATTCGACACTTTCTGTCCACTCGCGTTCCTATTGTCAACAGTTACACTCTGTGTTCTTTGAAAGTTTATTCTTCTGCCAGTCATAGCGTTTACAGTGTGCTTTATCCTTCGTGGCTGGTTATAAAATCTCGAAAAAAGTTTTTGATAATATTCAGATTCAGCTTTTTCAAAATCAGAATTTAATTTGGGTCGTGTATTTTTGTTTACTAAAGTTCCATGATAAGGCTTTCGTCTCGACACTTAATAACACCATGATACATTTCACACTTTTTTCTTAATTCGTTTGGATAAGCTGTTAGTGATCCAGGATTTTCTTACTTTATTTTTCTCGTTTATTTCCTTGTATGAGTGGGAAAGCCCTCATACAAGACAATAGAACGTTCATCAGCGACACTGGCGGCCGCCATGTGTTAGGCATTGCTTTCATCGCGAAGTGTGCGTGATCAAATACGAGCTCAGGCCGAGTGCCAAGCAGCCCCCGTGCCTTATACCTGACACGAGCACGGGCCGAACGCTGACTCCGCACTTGTGTCCAATGCATGCCCAGAATGTATTTTGTAATAGATGCAGTTTTTCACAATAAATAATTATGCGACGTCATAGCTACTTGTAAATGTATATTTGTACCAAACGCTCTATCAGCTTCATGATTGTCAACCTGACGCCTCAGCTTTCAAAAGAAGACAAATGGCACTTGAATCCCATTTTAATTCAGGGTACATATTGAAGCCCTTATGAACGATAACACTTCGTGCACGTCACGAGGTAGTATGCCCTGTATTACACGTATTGTGCGAGGAAGCAAGATATCGGCCACATGACGCACAAAAATTACCATAATCTATTTTAAGCTTTAAGTCCACCACAAGCATCCCGACATATTGCAATGCCACCTGAGTGCCTGCGTTAGTACGAACTGTAATCACTCCAAGTTACAAACGCTCCGAAGCTCGAGGAGACGGTGTCACTACTTTACAGAGCGTATTCCCGGCGTTCTTACAGACAAAGTATTCAGCTATATTCAGACATCTAGCGGGAGCTTTTGACGAACGAACAGGAGGAAGCTCGCCATGACCACACGTGGTGCTTCCATCGCCGTCTTCTCTGTGTTCAGCGCAGCGTAACTAGGTCCATGCTTCTAGTGAAAGTACAAATCAAACGTGCAAATCCAGCGTTTAACATATTTATTTGGCGAAAGATTAGAAAGCAGTAGAAACTCCGCTTTCAGTGCGAGCTTTCTTCTGGCAATTGCACATCGGCACGAGCAGCCAATGCGATACAAGCCAAAGTGCAAGTGCTGGAGGCGGAGCATCTATTGAATCTAGTCACCCGCTATGCGTCAAACTCTAATTAATTTCATTTTGTAATCTGAGAGAAATAATTCCCCAAATTTCATGTAAGGATGAAAGCTTGGGCGAGTTGGTAATAAGATACCCTGTGGCAAACGGTTTGTCGGACAAACGGGCAGACATATCAGCTATCGGCTGCGAGAGCATCGTAATAATGCGAACAAAACTGTCTCCGACTTTCTGAGGGATTCACTGCCAAGATAGTGGTTATAATGTCCAGTCTCACCGAATGCACTGTATTGGCTCGGAGTAGCCCTTACTAATTATATAATTATATTGATGCCGAGAAGGTCGCGCGAATAAG
>JAZHYW010021311.1:172500-178319 GCA_037355805.1 Ixodes ricinus
ATATAGGGTGTTTCACAAAAGGTAAAAAAATTCGATATCGCAAAAACTACGCGTCGCAGCAAAAAAAAAAAAAAAGCTGGTGTCGTTTTGGTACTGGACCAGGGGCCTATTTAGGAAAATTATTAAAGTCCGGGATAATTAGATTGTTAATTATTTTTGCGTAGTACTAGTAGTAGTAAAAACTTTATGTTGTCCGAGATGGGGTTTAGGGAGGAGGGGAGTGGGAGGGCCCGTCCTCTTCTTCCTCAGGCGGCGGCCAGGCCTTGGGCTTTGGCGGCGTCTTCGGCCATCTGGACGACCCGAAGTTGGAGATCCGGGTCTGAGCTAAGCAGTGCAGTCTCCCACTGCTCTAAGGTGGTAATGGGAAGGGGAGGTAATGAGCTGGTGCGTTTTTGGGTACTTATCAGGGGGCACGCCCACATGATGTGGTGAAGATCGGCCCTACCTGCGCATAATTTACAATCTGCTGTATATAGCCCTGGATACAGATGACTATATGTCACTGGGTTTGGGAATGTGTGAGTTTGTAAAAGGCGCCAAGTAACTGATTGTTTTTATCTAAGTTTTTGTGAGCGGCGGGGTAATGCTCCCTGCCCTGTCTGTAGTATTGTAGGACTTCCTTGTAGGACACCATCCGGTTCCTACCTGAACGACGAAGGGATTCGAGCTGCTCATCGTGAGAGGTTGTCGTGCGGCCGCGGATGGCCAATTCTCGGGCCGCACTGTGAGCAGCTTCGTTTCCCGGCAGACCGGAGTGCGCCGGTGCCCAAACGAGTTGTGTCCATCTGCGCCGGGTTTCGGGTACCTGGACTAGAATTTTGAGGGCTTCGGGCGAAATGCGCCCTTTCGCGAAGTTTCGTATGGCTGACTTTGAGTCGCTTACTATGAATTTGGTTGAGGATGAAGCGTACGCCAAGGCGATTGCGACTTCCTCCGCGACCTCCGGCGAGGTTGTAATGACTGAGCTTGCTGCGATGGTTTGATTTTGTTGGTCAAGTACAGCCACTACCATGGCGTCTCGATCACGATACTCGGCCGCGTCTACATAGGCCACGTCTTTAGAATTTGCAAAGCGCTTTTGTAAGGTTCTGGCTCTTTCCTTTCTGCGCTCTTGGTTGTACAGAGGGTGGGTGTTTTTAGGTAATGGTGGGACGTGTATGTGTTTTCGGAGCTCTATGGGAATGTCCAGCTTTGGTCCAAATTGGGTGTTATATGTAATCCCGAGTGATTGGAGAATATGCTGCCCCGTCGGGGACTGTGAGAGTCTCTCCAGTTGGGCAATTCTTTGAGCTTCTATGAGCTCGTCAAGAGTATTATGTATTCCTAGAGCCTCAAACTTTTCGTTCGGGGTGGTGATTGGGAGGTGTAGTGCCTGCTTATAGGCTCTCTTGATCATAAGGTTAATTTTGGAACGTTCATCATTCTTTAGTTGCAGGAATGGGGTAGCGTAGACTATTCTGCTTATAACGAAAGCCTGTACCAGTCTGAGTAGATTAGTTTCTTTCATGCCGTGGTGTCTGTTGGCGATGCGCGAAATGAGTCTTGTCGTTTGATGCACGTGCGAGTTCAGTGACTTTATCACTTCATTGTTGTGTCCGTTGGCCTGTATTCTGAGTCCAAGGATCCTGATGCTCGATACTATTGGAATGTCCTGTCCGTTAGATCTGAGCGTGATTTGGGGGGTATGGAGGAAGTTTTTCTACCTCTGCACGTAGGTCTATACAGTAATAACTCTGACTTTTGCGGGGAGCAGGAGAGTCCTTTAGGTGTTACGTATTCGTTGACTACATCGATCGCGGTTTGTAAAGTTTCCTGTATTTCACCGTCACTCCCTCCGGTTACCCAGAGTGTGACGTCGTCTGCATATAAGCTATGCTGTAGCTTAGGGATTTTGGCTAGCTTGCTTGGCAGTCCTAGCATGGCCACATTAAAGAGGTAGGGAGACAGGACCGAGCCCTGCGGTGTCCCTCTATTTCCGAGCGAAATGCTCTCCGAGGTTACCCCACCGACGGTGATAATGGCTGTCCTGTCTGTAAAAAAGTCTTTTATATAATTGTAAGCTCTAAAGCCAATTCTTAGTTTGTTTAGCTGGGTTAGGATGGTTTCGTGGTGAACATTATCAAAGGCTTTAGTTAGATCAAGGCCAAGAATGGCTCGGGTATCAAGTTCTGAGCTGTGATCACCGTCTATTATCTGGTGCTTAATTTGAAGCATAATGTCCTGCGTGGACAACTTGGGCCTGAATCCTATCATCGTGTGAGGGTACAGGTCGTGGTCTTCCATGTGTTTGTTTAAACGAGTAAGGATGATGTGTTCCAGGAGTTTGCCTAGGCAGGAGGTGAGCGAGATGGGTCTCAGATTCTCTAGCTCCAACCTCTTGCCTGGCTTTGGTATCATGACAATTTTAGCTTCCTTCCACTGTTCAGGAATATGTCCAGTTTCCCAACATTTGTTGAAATACTTAGTTAGTGCTTCTATGGAATCATCGTCCAGGTTTCGTATGGTTTTGTTTGTTACTCTGTCTAGACCCGAAGCGGAGTGCGTTCGTAGACCATGTATGGCCTCGCGTACTTCTGCTGCCGTAATCGGCTCGTCCATTATTGGGTTTGGGTCTCCCGTGTATGAGGGCAAGGGCATTTTGGGATGGTTTCCGAGGTATCGATTTTTGAGTTCATTGATTAGGTCTTTGTCTGATCCCGGGTAGGTATGGATTATTTTGCTGAGGTTGTGCCTCTGCGTAGTCTTACTGTTTTCAGGATCGAGTAGGCATCTGAGTATGCGCCATGTTTTGGCCATGCCTATTTGCGCTTCCATACCATCACACGCACTATGCCAGTTTTGGCATGTTAGTTGGTGCGCATAGTCTTCGATTTGTTTGTTTAACATTGTTATGCGTTTGCGCAGGGATCTATTTAGTTTGTGTCGGTTTAGTCGTCTTTGTAAGCCATCTTTTGCTTCCCACATGTGAAGTAGCTTGGCATCTGCCGCCTGGATGTTAGCTTCTTCTGGTATGGTTTTGGTCGCCTGCATAACATTTTGTTGTAAGCTGTCGACCCATGCCTTTATGTCTACTATCTCAGAAACGCTAGGTTTGTTCTTGTTTCTTTGTAATTGCCTGAAGGCGTCCCAGTCCGTGAGGTGGATTGGTTTGCCTTTAGGTTTGGCGGGACCCGTTTGGATTGTGGTGGCCACTATGAAGTGGTCACTTCCCAAGTTTTCTTGCGTGTTGAGCCATGTGGCACCTGACGCGTTTTTGGTGAAGGTTAAGTCTGGTGTAGTGTCTACGCTGACGCAGTTTCCCATGCGGGTGGGATGTGTCGGGTCTGTGAGCAATGTTAGTTGCTCCTGCTGTGCGTCTAGCCACAATAGGCGGCCCTTGCGGTGATCGGTGCCATAACCCCATGCAGAGTAGTGCGCATTGAAATCGCCTACTATAACTAGGGGTTGTTTATTTGCTACTTGTATAGCTTTCCTGAATAAACTGAGGAATCGGTGTTGCTGTTTAGGGTTGCTGTATATGTTGAGCACAAACAGACTGCCAGTTCTTCGCTTTTGTGTAGGAATAATTTCCACTAGGACGTGTTCTATCGACGTAATGCCGGTCTCGTGCTGGAGCGCCGGTATGTTTCGTTTGATTAACGTAGTAATTGTCGCCTTGCCTGTGCCCGATACATCGGCACAGAAGGACGCATAGCCTGATAATTTGGCCTGCCCCCCCGTCTCTTGGAGTGCAATTATGTCGGGCGCTTCGGAATTGTTATTTTGTAAGAACTGCTGGAGATTCCCCCTCTTGCGGCGGAATCCGCGGCAGTTCCATTGCCATATGATGTGCGTAGTGTTTTTACCGCTAATCCTGGCCATCGTTAGTCGGGCGGCTGTAAGGCTTAGTTACTTTAATGGGCCCTACGCTGGGCCTCTGTTGGGCGTTTTCGAGGGCCGTAATTCTAGCATTACAATTCTCGGCAAATTGTGTGATCATGGTGTGGAAGGTTTTATGGATTACCTCGAATTTGAGATCAATGACCCTGGTGATTTTATCTATGATCATGTCTTCCCTGATGCTACGCTTAAAGTTGCCGGCGCGGGCGGTTGTCCCCTGTGAAGGAGGGGATTGTTCTACCGCTCTGCGTTTCGCGGGTAGGTGTTCGACATCGGAATCTGAATCCGCGTCTTGCGCGGTAGGTTCTACAACTGCCGGGGGTGCACCTATCTCTATAGGAGTCGTTTCTGGTTCTGCGGGTGCAGCCGTTTTCGGCGGTGTTGCCTTGAGTTGAGCGATCTCGGCCTTGAGGGCCTTATTCTCTGCTTGTAGTATTTCGAGCATTTGTTTGATTTTAGTAAGCTCTTTGTTGTGAGATGAGGGGAGGGTGGGGTTTTCTGTCATAGTGGGTTTAGACTGGGAGACTGCACTTGCCCAGCTCATCTTGTTGTTGTTGGATGAGGTCTTGCTTTCTTGTTTCGCCTGGGGTCTATGTTCCGATGAAAATCTGGACTGGGATGCCTTGCGGCTGTCAGCCGTGTTCCTTGATTGGGATCGGGAGGGGCGTTGGGTCGCCGCTGTCTTTTTGTCGTCTTGACTTGATAGCAATGGGTCTCTGTCTCCGTCGCTCCGGTTGTGTAGTGTTTGTTGCTGTTGTCGCCTTTTTTCCCACTGGCGCTGTTTGATGAGGAAAGGCGTCTGAAATCGTTTCCGGCAGCGCTTGTCTCCCGTGGGGTGGTCTTTGCCACATAGCGCACAGCTGGGGTTGCAGTTGTGATTGTCCGTAGGGTTTTGGGCACCACATTCTATGCATTGTTGCTTGTCAGGGGTCGGGCATACGTCCGCGCGATGACCGATGCGGCCACAGGCGCCGCACACTTCGACTTTTTTCTTGTGGAGGTAGCAGCGGTACTCCGCGCCTCTGTAGTAGACGTAGAATGGTACCTTTGGGCCTTCAAAGATGATGATGACTGAGTTGGTGTTTCCCATACGACGGACCTGCAGGATGGGGGGGTTCTTCTTGTAGATGAGGCTTTTGGTGATGTCTTCCGCACTGTCGTAATCCGGTATATTGTGGATTACGCCTTTAGAGGTGTCTGCTGGTGGGGTTGCGTAGGCTGTGGCTTCGTAGTGCGTGTCTCCGAATTGGAGTTCCCTGATTCGGTTGTATTTCTCAGCGTTTGCCATACTTGGAGTGCTGATTACTATGATATTTTTCCCACGCAGGAGCGATATATGTCGTCTTCCGCCTCGGCGATTGTTACTGTTGCGGCGCGCAGTACTCCGTCTCGAATTAGAGCGTCGCTTAGTTTTGAAATATTAAGCCCGTCGCGGGGACGTACGATGATCTTTATATCTTCCCTTGGCAGTTGCGGCTGTCGCGGCAGCTGTGGTTTCTTGGTGGAATATCTGGTACGCACTGCGCGGGCGCCAGCTGTTTTGCTTGTTTTTTCTGCTGTTAGGCCAAGCTCCGTGAGGGTTCTACGATTCCTGCTGCGGTAGCTGTCAAGCCATCCCGCTTCTTTAGTTAGTTGTTCTGGTCTAATATCTGTCCCCTCTACTTCAACTACTTCCATGCCATGAAAGGAGCCTACCCGATGTATCTGTGGGGGGTTGACCCGCCCTGGGTGCTGGCTTGTGGCTCCTCGGCGACCGGCATCGGGCAGCTGCGGCGCGTCGATGCGATGGCGCCGGAGTCTTGGTTATTCACGGATCCCATGCGGGGCACGTCCACTCCGGCATCGTCATCAGGGCCGTCGGTACGATCACGCCGGAGTTTTTGATCTAAAAAGACGGAGCTCGCCACAGACGTGGCATCCCTAGCTCGTCTTCTTCTTCC